>CM021102.1:229097677-229245647 GCA_007115665.2 Sequoiadendron giganteum | reverse complement strand
TGCTATATATTGCTGGTTACATTCATACTTAATATTAGATGTATTCATCATATTCTTTGAAGCAATTGGATCAGTTTATGTTGCTGTTCATGCTTGTTTCATCTCAAAAATTTTATATCAGCAACTAGGGTTTTAGCAGAAATTAGGGCAGCAGTTTGTGTTTCAAAAATCAGAAAATTCATCGATATCCTAGTTGGGATATTTCAATAACCAGAATTAGCAGCTCATCACTGTCAGCATTTACACACAAAAACTCCATCTACTATCTGTGTTTTGCCTTGCGCTTTTTCTATTTCCTTTACTGTACCATTAATGCTTTGTTGGGGATTTGACAATGATCACCAGAGAGATGGCCCAACATTTTAGGTAGAATTTTCACCCAGATGTGACAATGCAAAGGCCCTGAAAAAGCAGGTATATGGCATCAGAGGAATCACTAACCCAGTTAGTGGAGCATTTAGCAGTTAGTAGAGCATTTAGTAGTTAGTGGAGCTCATTGCATGCATGGTTCGAATGAGTAGATTGGGAAATGTGGCTGCCTGGTGGTCCTTAAAGTGAGTGACATGTATTCTCTGATTCCTCACCATCAAAGTTTGAAAACTCGGACTCGACACAGACTCGGCAGCCCAAAATAGGACTCGGACTCGGTACTCAGTACAGACTCAGCAAAAAAAAACCGTAGTTTTACAAAAAAAAAAATTAAAGCATTTAGAGAACATAAGAGCCTAATTTGAATATCAATCTGTCATAATTCAAATATTCCAAACCTATTTCAACTTGCAAACCTGTTTTGGGCAAACAAAAGCAGAAAAATGAAAAAAATCATGTTTTAAAGCTGAGAAAGTAGCCTCCAGCCACGGCAAGAGTCGAAGCACAGGACTCGGGAGTCCAAGCCTAGGACTCATGCAAGTCTCTCAGTCAGACTCGGGAGTCTGAGCCAAAGACTCGACTCGCGAGTCCGTGCCAAGTCAACTCGGCCAAGCTTAGGACTCGCAAGTCCATCGAGTCCGCGGCAAGTCCGTCGAGTCCACGGCAAGTCCTTCCGAGTTTTCCAACTATGCTCACCATTGTTGATTGCCTGCACATAAAGTAAAAAACATTCCTCTTCTGTGTGAAATCTTTATTTTTGCAATCATGTACAAAATGCAAAGTCTCCTAATGAGACTCAAAAATGGGAATGACTAGGTTGAAATTCAATAGAAGAGGGCAGCTAGTAGAAGGCATATGTGTATTAAGGGATGAAACTTGGTGGAATATAAGTAAATTAGACATAATCGTGAAGAAAAAGAGTTACATGGGAGATGTAGTTGTTGATTTTGTAAAGTGGTGGAGGGGAAAGAAAGTTCGAAGCCATGCAAAACATAACCACTAGTGGGAACTAATGTTGGCTATGTATTGTATAATTTTCATGATTTACAACCCCTGTCAACTGTACACCACCCTACCACAGTTAGTGGGGTCTGGGGCAGGACCCCTATTGTGGGGTATGGGGTGACCAACGACCACTAAGAAAAAATTTGGGGCCCTTATGTAGTTTTTCAGCCTATGGTTTTATACCCATTGTATTATAATACCACTCAGCAGTTTCCTATACTGATGTGCCTATAACTACTTGTTGAGTTTCACTAAGCCTATCATGAGTATGATCAGATTTATCAATATGAATCAGCCATGTTCGGCCAAAATATATCTTACCATTGACTCCATGGTCAAAAATATAATGGGCATAATACCAGCAAAGGTGCAAGACCCTTCAAAAACATTTTGAAAAAGAGGTGGAAAAAATTATTATTGAGCAGGGGAACACAATGACCACCCTAATGGATCTCCTTACTTTTGCTTTGATCCCTAAATAGTATTGCACAGAGATACTTTCTTTGCCCAAGAGAATGCCGTCATAGAGAGCTGTTGAAGTAAGCGATAGGTACGAGGCAACATTGATTAGACTCTTTCCCATTCCAAACATACAGGACATAGTTGAAGGCAAGTTTTAGAAATTAATAGCTTCAACAAGTCCTAACCTCAGAGCTCTTTGAAGCAGGTACAAGGCCAATGACCATACATGGTGATACCTCTATGGACAAGGATCTATTAACCTGCAGCCTCTTGCCATCAAGTTCTATGACAAGTATTTATTTTTAATAGTTTAACTCTTAACATTTCTTTGGGCATCTTTATTTTTAGAATTTTCATTTTATTATTTGTACATTCATAAAAAATTTGAATTTTGTAATGACTTTGTCCCAACTCCCAATAGGTTTTGACTTACAAGTTCCTCTTCAGCTCAGTTGAACTGGAGTGCACAACTAGTTATTAACTAAAAAGGATTAGTGTATGTGCATTCCAACCTGCACCTCATTTCATACAAGTAAATCAAGTACAAAAATGAAGCAAGAAGGCATTGGGATGTTGCACCAGAGCATCCAAACTTGGATGCTTTCATTACACAAGTTTATTTTGTCTCTATTTCAGATGAGGGGCATGAAGCTACCACATAGGACACACATAGCACGGATGGTGGTAGTGATGCTGGCAATGCTTGTAAGTATAGTGAACCAACTGATGATGTTGATGCTCCTAATAAAGAAAAATATAATGAGTTATATTGAGTTCTCATGTACACTTGCACCATGTTAATGTAATTTGACTACTAATTATTGCTCCATTCAAACATTTCCCATAGATATAAAGTGCTATGAATTATCAGTTGTATTTTGCAGTTAATTTTGTATATTTTGGGCAAATTTTGGCTACATTTATATTGTATACATTTTACATTTTTTACAGCCGTAAAACCCAGTTTAAGAAAATCAGTAAACAACCATACCCATACCCATTCCCAACCTGAATCAGCAAACTAGTTACTAAAAATCTTATGATTTCTTGTTGAAGTTCCAAATAGCAGGAACCCTAAAGAACAGACTCTCGGGACAAAAAGTACACAGCCACTCAGAACTTCAAGAAAAAACATAAAGAATTTTACAAATATCACTGCTTGACTCTGTCTTTGGCTTGCTTTTAAACTCATTTAAAACTGCACAAAACAACTTAGTCAATGGAAAGGAAGCCCAAAGCAAACATAATATATGAGAATTTGCAAGTGCTATCAATAAGTTCAAACCATTAACATGAGTATGGTCTATGCACTCGATGGCACAGCATGGCTCAAATTTGTAATAGAATATAAAGAGCAATACTTGTTCATTGGAGAAAACAGATTCAGTGAGTGAACACACTAAGTCAACGAGTTGTTAACTACAGTATAAGTAAGAAACTGGCTCAAGCACCCAGCTACAATGTATGTAAATTTTGGAGTATAGCCATACTTATAAAATATTGGACTCTTCAGACTTCCACAATCCATAGTGTTTGTTTAAAAAGATCTGGGAGAAATTGCATACGAAACAGAAATGAATCGATATTTGGGCTACGCTTTGTAGAATACCATACCGATGTATGGAGTAATTCAATCTTGTATAAATAATATAAAAAATATATGATCATGCTATGACCATTATTAACATTGTAAATAAAGAAAATAACTGCAGAAACTACTGATTAAACCAGCCATAAAGTCAAACCTAAACCTGGCAACGACAAAGGAAGTTAACTGTGCGTTGCCTGAGTTCCTCATCAATAGGTTCTCCCAAAAGAGCCATGGAGTGAAGAATCCAATAGCATAGCCAAGGGCGGCTGCAACCATTCAACAAAGAATATAAATGAAAAAGGCATGAGTCCAAGTTTATGAAGATATCTACTTTTTATAAAAAAGGATATATGCCTATCAACTGTGATCAAACCAACTAGCACTATGCAAAGAAAAAACAACGGGCAGCCATCTAAGCAATTATGAGATAAAAATCATCTAAGCAATTTTGGGTTAAATATTTCATTTTATATTACAATCTTTATATTCTTTAGAATATATGAAACAAATCTAGTTGGAGTACGTATAAATGGAAATTCCTCTTCCTAAGCACATTCTTTACAGCATCATGCACTAGGTTAAATCAAGACTAATTTCATCAGATGTCTAAGATGCAAGAGGAAACTTTAATTGAAAATATGCTACCGACCCATTTTTCTTTCCCATAAAAAAGATGACCAATGCTTCAATAGCCTTTTTTGGAAAAATGTCTAAACCAAAATGCTACTAGTAAGTTGTAAAACCTAATGAGTCCCTGCATTTGTAGAATATCATGCAAGTCACCTGAGCACACTTCATTTCATATTTCAAAGTAAAGCAATAGAAATGAGCATATCCAATGTGAAGAATAGGTTAGGAATAATTTGGCAACAATTTCATATGTATCATTTGTACATTTTGAAATCAAATTCCTATGTTGACTCTTGCAAATTAAAAGTTTTCTTCCCTCATAGTTTTACGTTATAACATTTCACTCTTATTTCAGACTAGTACATATAGGCTCAATGATTAAGTAGCAAGACAATATTATTTAACTTTTTCAGTGTCATAAATAATAACATCAATCCCTCATTAATGGGTTCTCTGGGGTTAAGACCCTCAAAATATATATAAGACTGGTAAACAGGATTCCCCTTCCATCGGGAGTATTCAAGATCAACTAAAGTGGCACTTCTAGGGTGAATCCAGGTCCCTTTGGACCTGGCCAAATTATTCGCATTAGCTCAAGGGCCCTCATTTTGGCAGCATCCAAATAGCTTCAGAATGGAACTAACAATGAAGCTGAAGCTCTCAAGTCTTCAAACTGCACTTCTAGGGGAAATCCAAGTCCCTTAGGAGCTGGCTGCATTATTTGCAATAGCTCAAGGTCTCTCATTCTGGCAGCTTCCAGAAAACTTCAGAATGGAAGTAACAATCAAGCTCGAGCTCAAGCCTTCATCTTAGGTCTTCAAGATACCAAGCAGCATGGCATTCACAGAATCTGTGTGGAGGGTGACTCTTTAATAATCATCAAGGCAGTCATTAACTAGAAAAACAGTAATATATTGAATCAAGCTTAGAAGGTCTTGGACTCCTTTACTATTGCTCAATCCAACATTGTTACTGTGAAGCAGACAGCATTGCTGATTTTCTAGCTAAGGTATAGAGTCTAACAAAGAGTTAATCATTGGAGACTCGGTGGACCAATAGCTGGGGTTAAGTCAGGATCCAATTCTCCAACTCCATTTTGATAAATGATTTCTCTCATTAGAAAAGGAGCAGCGAGTCCTTTCACGTTACTTGAAGCATCTTTGGTGGTGTTTCCTTTATGATATCCTGCTCATCACTTCCCAAGGTAACTTTACATGCAGCTCTTTCATTATATGCTTTGATAATAGCATTACACTCTATCACTTGAAGGCACACTCATACTTTTTGAGCCATTTGTTCTCCACCATTTCCATGGAGCCCATCTTCTATCTGTTGGCAAAGAAATGGGAAATGGCATTTAGGGGCCCCATTACAAATATAAGGCTTGGGGAGGTTTTTGTCATCTTGGATGACATGCTAAAGGAGGCCATCAAAGACATTTTTGGAGAATATTATTTGTTAAATGGATTTCAGAATTGGAATTAACTCCAAAATCACCTCTCCATTCCTCTCAAACCTGTTGGTCATGCAAAGTCCAACCCTTGTCCAAAATAAATGGTGACTTTTCCATCAAGTCGCACTACAAAGTTAGGCTCGAGGAAATGATGGAATCTGTTAGGGTTAAACTATTGGATGATCTACCTCTTCTTGGTGCAAAATTTCATGTGGTGGTATGCATCTCCTCTTTCAGGGAGCTTGAAGAACATTTCTTCTCAGTGGTTGATTAGTTGGGTAAAATGAAAAATCTAAACCTTAATCACTCAAGGCAAGGTGGTAAGTGACATTACTGTATTTAACTTTCAAGCTGCAAAGAAAACAATTCTCCCCTCCTCTCCTCTCTTAGACAAATAACATGCAGCCAAAGCTAAAGTTGCCTTGAAGCTAATGAGTATTGCTAGAGTGATTTTTCATGCAGGTGAAGGCAGCAACAAATTTGGCAACAAGGTGGTGATTATTGAAGACTAATTGTAGCTTCTATTCCCCCTTATTTTGTATGTATTTGGAGGTTGTTTACTGCTCAATTGATAAACAACTATCTATTGCAATGTAAAAGGATTAAAATATATATAAATGATTTATAGCAAAGTTGCAGAGTAATTTCAACAATGTTACAAAATGATATCACAATTGCTTTTATTCATTTCATCTTTGCTCTCATACAAAAATTGGAATAAGGGAACAATTCCAACATACAGTCCTTTTCCTTGACTACAAAAGTTCTATGTAAATACCCCTGCGGTTGCCAAGCAACTACAATACCAAAACTATTTCTTTGTAACTTCCACATGCCGACAAAGCATTAACATACATGTCAGTGATAACCAAAAAGTACAATATAACTAATACAAATTATACTATATAGTATATACATCAGCCCAACGCCCCCCCCCCCCGGGGAAAAAAAGTCGACTTCCAGATGACAAGGAAACAAAAATGAATAACACTAGTGAGGGGCAAGGAAAGGAGATGTCCCTGGAGGTGCAACACCAAAAATGGAAGAAGAGGGGATCAAATGGTGAGAAGTAGCCATACATAACTTATAAATTTCTTCTATATGTTGCTTCAGCCTTTAGATGATGAGCAGTCAGAAATGTCCATTCCCTAAACACCTTAACCATTTGCACAGCTTCCATTAGCTAAGCCTTGGCCTTCTAGTTTGCAACTCAAAGTTCTGAAATTTCTCAATCTTTTTTGGCAAACTTATTCTTCTCTAACTCTGTAAACTGAGCCTGTTGAGCTAACTGGGCCTAAAATCTTCAGGTTTGATCTCAAGTACCTCTCATAATTTCTATGAAATGCATATTGATTCATCCATTTCAGCACCAATAGTATGTTGAGCTCGCATTTCCATTTGTAGAGTAAACAGATTAAATACACATAAATGATTTATACCAAAGTTGCAAAGTAATTTCAACAGTTAGAGAATGATATCAAAATTGCTTTATTTATTTCATGTATGCTCTTATACAAAAATTGGAATAAGGGAACAATTCCAACATGTGGTCCCTTTCCCTTACTACAAAAGTTCTATATATACTCCCTAGCTGTTGCCAAGAAACTACAAACATCAACAACCACCAAGACTATTTCTTCATAACTTCCACAAGCTATCAAAACATTAACATACCTGTCAATAATAACCAAAATTAATACATTATACTTCTCCAGGGGTTTAGTTAGATAGTTTAATACTTGTCTAGGGCAAAAGTATGGTTAAGGTATAATTTTTATAGACATATTTCCTGCATATAATAGATGGTTGCTGGCTTTTGAATGTATTATCTCCATAATTTTATTTTCAAAGTTATATACAAATGGCAGGTGATCAAACTTACCTATCAACAAAAAAACATATCAACCAGAGAAGGAGTGAACATTCATGGCAATCAAATTGTGTAGAAGACAGACCAAAAAAATGGATTTGGCAAGAACCAGTGAAATAGCTTTTTTAACAATGTACAAAGCACACATGTATATTTTAATACATTTAGCACATCAAGATTCTTTGTTTTGTAGCTTATCCCTGCATTGCTACGCATGCATGGGCTAAAGTATTAAAATAAATTACTATTTCAATTTTTTGACATGAATAGATCAAAGAATCAGAGAATCTTTGCCAGATTTGGAAGTGTATAATTTCACTTAATCTGACTACTTCAAAGCCCTTTTTCTAATCACAAAAGTTAACAACATTCAGAACAAATAGGAAGAACTGTACTTTGCATCTAACACAGAATGGCCTGGCCCAAGGTGACTGATGCCTCGTTGTAGATAATCAATGTGCTGATCACGCCAAAGCTCCAATCTGATCATCAAAAACAAAAGAAAACTGTGAATCTCAAATCCAGTATGCAAAATAATGTGATAAGTTATTAAAACCTCTAGTTTGATGCCAAATGTGAAAGCACATATAAATGCATACCCAAAAACTGGAAGGTACAAGAAGGATCAGCATCAGTAAAGGCATCAGAAATGCTTAAACTAGGAAAAAGGAATTGCATACATAAATAAAAAGTCGATGCTTCGCTTTATAAAATCTACAATCTACGCAATTTTCCTGTTTTGGCTTTCTAACTTTAAATAAAGACCATGTAAGGCAGTGAAATAAAAAAAGAAGAAAGATATCACACTTATTCTTCACAGCTATTGTTGTGATTGGAGAACAAAAAATTCTTCCATCTGCAACAGACATCATAATAATGCAGATGAGATCTCAAATCTACATAAAACAATTTATTCTCAACTCTCACTCTGCAAACATTAAGCCCAAATGTAAACTCTGGGTGAATCCACCTCTGAATCTTTTATGCGCACACTATGACTTTGAATGCATCACACAATATTGACTAGGGAGAAATCTTTCATCACTATAACCTAGTGTTCCACAGGGACGCGTCCCCCCCGAAATTCTTGACGAACCCGAGAAAGGGACGTTTCCAAGACACAAGGACGTTTGGGAAACATCCCCCCGCTGTCCCGCGAGCGTTTCTCCTTCCAAGGGAACATTTCTTGCCAAAAGGGGACTTCCAAGCATCTCCGAGACTCCTAGACGTCTCCGAGACTCTGAAGAAAGTCCTGGGCGTCCCCCACAAAAATGCATAAAAATAGTGATTTTTTTAAATCTAAAAAGCAAAAGTGAAAACTATTGTAACTTAAAAGTTTTAAATTAAATTTATTATTTCTTACCCTAAAAAGTCAAAAACTTAGTATCACTATGGACTGATTTTATTTTTGTTTTCATTTACCTTTACCCATGCGTGAGAGTTGAGAGTCTAAGACAGTGATGAGGAGATTGACATGGAGCTTGGGGATGATTAGATCATTAGAGGCATCAGGCCATTAGCCATTTACTATTTAGTATTTTGTTTTTTCAGTTTGAACTTTGAACATTGTTGATTGTATTTATAAATCATGATTATGAAATTCAAATTATGAAACATCTAGTTCTCATTCCAATGTCTATTAAGTATATTTTCATTTTGATTTTCAATGTTCACTAGTTCAATGAAATTGTTGCAATGTGTTTAAACTTTAAACTTTACTTATACCTTAGGCTTCTACAGTTATACATTTAAGTACTATATGTATTTCAGCACCACTCCCCCGCCGCCATCCCCACCACCCCCAAACTTAGACCCCCCATCCCTGAAACGCGTCCCCTGCCATCCCGTCGTCACCATCCCCGAAACTCTGTGGAACATTGCCAACCTATATTACCTTACGGTTTCATGATTCATCTAAGGTGGACGAGATGAACAATGTTCAACCTCACAGAGAAAACAAGGTTTGATCAAATATTCAAAATGATTTTTTTCTCCTCCAATTTCCCTTTGATAAGCACTTTTGAAACTTTCTAGAAATTATAATTTTAAATTACCTATTAATAATAATCCTTTAGCTCCAAAAAGTGACTTTATTTTATTATTTACCTTTTTGAGCACTTAAGTCACTTTAAATCAGTTTTCCACAGGGACGCGTCTCCCCCAAAAAACCCCGCATTTCCTAGATGGGAACGTCTCGGAGACTTGGGGACTTGGGGGGGACGTCCCCCCACCAACCCACCACCAGCACCACCATCCCACCACAAGTGTTGATGTCTCCAAGACACCACTAGGACTTTAAGGATGTTGGGGTGCCCTCAAGACGTCTAGGGGACTCCTAGTTGTCTCCAAGATGTATAATTGTTATACTTATACATCTTTTTATAACTTTTTTTTCAAGTACTATATGTATTTCAACACCCTACCACCCCCCTTCCGCCGTCCCCCCACCGCCCCCAAACTTAGATCCCCTGTCCCCACGTCCCCAAAACACGTCCCCCAGTCCCCGTTCCCAAAACCCCGTGGAACACTGCTTTAAATCCACTTTATAGATTAAAATAATTACTATAAGTTTTCTTTTAATTCCCCTTTCACAACTTAAAATTTAATTATTTAATATTTTAATTGTTTTTGCACACTCATCCAAAGTTGCAAAAAATATAGAAATAGCCTGAAAGCGAGTTCTAATTTTGCCAACATACATTGAAGCTCACTGAAAAACCAACTTAATGAAAATTGAAATTTTCCAAAAATAGAATACTTCTCCAAGAAGTGTGGAAAGCACTTGGAATATTGAAACTGCTCTTAAAAAGAACAAACAGATTCAACTTGATCTCATAAACACAATGCCACTATCTGGAATCCATTCCGAAAAGGGTGGCACTCTCCAAGAAAATTGGAGCTTCCAAAGATGTTAGAAAGGCTATAGAAAAAGGGGACATTACATTTACATTCATTGTTTCCTCTATACTAATACTGGCTTCCAAGCTATCTGTCCTTTAACTTCACGTTTCAGCTAGACTACCCTTCTTGCAAGCCGTACATGCTCCATATCAAGCCATACCAGCTTCTAAGGTGAATCGCTGCAACTTTTGGTGTCTATCTAGGCAGTTAACATCAGCCACAGCCAATACCACACACCCTGGAGTAGGCTAAACACTTCAGTGATTGCTATACATTTTAAAGACAAGGGGACCTGTAGGAGATGTGTCTCAACTTCAAGAGACATCTCTTCCCAACTGATGATAACTTGATACCTAAGTTACCGGTTCGGTTTTGGGTTCGGGTTCGGTTCGAGAATCACCGGTTCGGGATTTTTTTTTTTTTGATTTGGGTTCGATTTGGGTTCGGTAATACAAAAACATATAAAAATCAGAAATATATACAGATTTGCAGCAGTAATTAAGTTCAGAATACACCACCATATTAATAGTTAAATAACATAGCAAAAATGAAAAATACACCACCATTTTATACTCAAATCATCAAAGTTCAAACATAAAAATGTAAAGTGTTTACAATCAGCCATTAATAATTAATAATTATTGATCATTGATCAATCTGAGTCATATGGGTCATCAAAAAAAGCAGCATCATCATCATCATTAGATGCTACATTATGTGTAGAACCACAAATAGCATTAGTGGCACTCGCACAAGCACTGCCACTAGCACTGACACTACCACTCTCATGCTCAGCGGTTGCTTCAGGCTCATAGTCATCATCAATATCAAGTGCAGCTAAGTGACTTGTGGAAGCATCCAAGTCAAGCTGCTCTGGCTCAATATCCCACCTCCTTGTGTCTCCTTCTTTGTAGGAAACTTGCTTGTGTGTAAGGAGGCGCAAGTTTGAATGCACATACACCAAGTCCTCTGCCTTTTTCGAATGTAGCCTATTGCGTTTTATTGAGTGGATGAAGGAGTATGTGCTCCAATTCCTCTCAGAAGAAGATGAACTAGCAACCTATTAAGACCAAATTAAATAGTTAGGAGTTACAAAATTTAAGTTGATTTAACTAAACAAAAATATTAATTAATAATTTAATATAAATATAAATTTAAAATTAAAATTAAAATTACAAAATATAAAACTTACTTGGGATAAAAATTTTATTGCAATAGGTTGGAGGTGCCTGTATTCTTGCCCATGGAAGTACCACCAACTATGAGCATCCACCCTAACCTTGTCTCGAACAGCATCAAGATTATGATCAACAGTACCAGAGCATGCAAAAGCCATGAACTCAGCCCTCACTCGATCACATTGGTCACGATCAGTGAAGAGTCTACGAATTGCTGCCTTGTACCCTTGACCCACTTCAACATCCCTATATGGAGCAACTCTTGTTGAAGCAGAAAGTATCTCTGGACTATAATATTTGGGACTCAATGCAAAAGCAAGAAGATGCAACGGAGTGGTCATTTTGTTCCATCTATCAACAATGATTTCTTGTAGCTCTTTGAAGAACTTTTCTTCGGGATCTTCCTCTTTTGCATTGATGATGATTTTCATCTTCTCAATCATTGAGTCGATACCATCATATACTTCACCCAAACAAGGTCTATCCATGTCAGTGTAACGGATCATGCTCAATATGGGCTCAGTGAAACTGACGAGATACTCAACAAGGTCCCACCAACTATCATCTAGGATCCTTTGTTTGATCCTATTTGCCCTTTCACTGGTAGATTGCCTCCATATGGCCCAATTAGGGCTGATTACCATTGCAGAGAGTGCCTCACGAACCTTTATAAGGCGTCTCAACACAATTGTGTTGGAGGCAAAACGAGTCTCGGCAACCTGTTTGAAAATCAAAATTAAAACTAAAATATAATTTAAATTTACAAAATCAAAATTTAAAATTAACAAAAAATTAAAAAAATTAAAAATATTGAGAATTAACTTACCTTCAACAACTCCAATTTTGAGAATTGTCTAAATATTCCTTGTGTCATATGGTGGTTGGTGACAAACATTTGAATGTCTTCGCCCTCAGCATACACCTGTTTGATCCATTCAATTTTGGATCCAATTTTTTGTAGCATTAGATTAAGGGAGTGGACAGCACAAGGTGTCCAAAAAATGTGTGGATACTTCTCCTCAACCAATAACCCAGCAGCCCTACAATTTTTGGCATTATCAGTTACAACTTGCACAACATTTTTATGGCCCACTTCTTCAATAGCTTGGCAAATGATGTTAGCAATAAATGGACCATCCTTCACCTGTCCTTCACAATCCACTGCTCTCAAAAACATTGCCCCTTTAGGGGACACAGCAATAACATTGATCAATGGGCGATTTTTTGCATCTTTCCATCCATCAGAAACGATGGTCACCCCTGTTTCGATCCACGAATCCCTTATGGGCTTCAAAGAGTCTGCTACATGTTTCACCTCTTTCTCCAATAAGGTGCAACGAACCTTCTCAAAACCTGGGCCCTTATACCCCTTTGGAGCCTCATTAATAGATTTCACCATTTTTTGCCAATATGGTGAACGAACAACATTGAATGCCAATCCATTGGCATAGACACATCTTGCTATGTCTTGATCAGCAATCTCTCTTGCCTCATTCTAAAATGAAGCTTCCAACGGTCCCTTAGATCTTTTATTTGAAGAGGGCGTGGTTTGCTCTTGAGGGATGTCCATAAATGGATGGCTTCCTGTAGGTGGAAAATAAGAAGGCGGTGTAGGGGGTTTCATGAAACGAGATCCTTTCTTCAAAGGATGGCTTGTTTTACCACTGGCTACTTCTTTGGTCTGCCTTTTCTTGCTCAGCAATATATTTCAACACTATATTATCTGGAATGCCTTTCTCATCTTCACCTAGACAATTTTTTATGCCTGTTTCAGAGATCCCACACAAGTGCCCTTTCACTCGACTGTATGAGCTTGAATACTGAACATGGCAATGACTACAAATCCAAACATATCCTCCACCACCTGGAAGTTGTTGAACCATTTCTACATATTTCCAAAGGGGAGAGTTTGGGTTTGTTTTGAAACGAGATTGGCTTGAGCCTGAGGAGGTACCGGTTGCCATTGTAATATGGAATACCTAAGGCACAACATATTGAAATTTTGGTATTGATTGATTGAATTTGAAACTAACAGACTTAATTAATTTCAAAAAATGAAAAAATTGAACATGTGTTATAGACATTTAGAGGAATGAAAAGTAAAACAAAACTAAAACTAAAAAACAAAACAAAAGAGTTGAAGTCCATTTGTTTAAAAAAAATGTAAAAAAAATAATCAAAAAACTTCAAAAAACCTACCTCTTTTGAAGAAATCTTGCTCAATGATCTTCTTGGCAACAAATAGGCACTTGCAAGTGCTTAGGAATAGCACAACAACCAACTTCGAACAATCTACAATCAACCTTCAAGTCTATTCAAGCTTGTGCAAGCAAAAGAGAAAGTTCAGCAATGGAGGCAAAAAATCCTTTTTTTTCATTCACAAATTGGTAAATGACTATCACTTTACCTATTTCATGTTTTAGAGGCACATATTAGGGTTGGAAAGAATAAAAAAATATTTAAAAGTCAACAAAGACTTAAAAAATTATAAAAAAAAGTCAAATTCATGCTTTGAAGTCCTACTGGCTGGCTCTACCTTCAACTGGGTAAAAAAAAACCCCGGCCCACCTGACCTTCCAACTCAACCAACTCAAACATTTTTCCTCTTACATTAGGCTTAACCGACCAATTTCAACCCGATCAACCTCTTGTATTAACCCTGAACTTAGCTGATACATTTAGACACCTTAGAGAATGTTTCCTATAGCAAAAGAACAGATAAACTGCCAAATAACAGATAGAAATTAAAATACCCTGAGACATAAAATGTCGAAAGATCCCACCTAATCAGTTATTCATTTGAACAAAGAAGATAGCAACAATTTCGGAGAGCAAATAAAACACATCAGCATGATAATATTTAAAACATGAAAGGTCGATATAAAATAATCCATGAGAGTTTCAAAACACAAATTACCAAAGATAACTATCACACAGCACAGTGAAGCTGACAGAAATGGCCTTATTTTCATTTAATATTCCATTCTTAATAAGAGTTCATTTTAATCTTAATATTCTTGAGATTTAAATGTGTAATAGGCATTCCCTGTTTAAACATATGCCCATAACCTAACTTTAAAAATAGCGCACTCATCCCAATCCCTTTTCTCCATGTAGCCCTACCTATGTCTCCTGGTGACTATGGTACAAATGCATCATAACATTTATTTATACAGAGGCTTTTTAGATAGAGTACAAAATATTTATAACTAAATCTCAAAGCAGCACATGCAGAAAGAGCCTAAAAATAGACCACTTCTACCATTTTCTGGGTACATTTCCCGTTAACCAGAAGCTTACAATTTGCCATAACTACTATGGGTTACACACATAAAAATTTCTGCACTAGTACATCATTAAAATGCAAAAAGGTTACACATATAAAGACTTGTGCAGGATATATTCTTGAATGCTATTGATCTATTTTGGTCACTTGCCAACATTAACAGAAGTTCTTTCCTTCTATATGTCTCACAGATTTTTCTCCTTGAACTTCACGACAAATTTTTTCCCCCGGCACTAAAAGTTTTAGAAAATCCTAATAGAGTATAAAACAATGATAGTTCTAATCACTCTCATTGCCTCCAATTTGAAATGCCATCTACATGTTGTGCCATCAACTACCATAGTCTCTCACATTTCAAATTCAAATCATTGTTTACTTTTAAGTTTTAACTCATCAATGCAGATCAACTTCTCATTTGCATTTTTAAGCAAACACAAATGTGCAATAGCCTAGCTAATGTTATACTATTAAGATTTAGGATTTTATGCTTCCATAGGTCAACATTAGGGCTATGTTTCGGAATGTAATGTCCCTTCTCAAAGCATAAATAATATTTTATTATTTTTGAGTATTGGCGTCCAAAAGGAGGAAAAAATAATATTTAATTTTTTGAATATTTGTGCCAAAAATATTTTATATTTTTCCTATGAGGTTGGGTGACCCTTTTTGGAGGGAAAAAATTTAAAATTTTTTTAAAAAATAATAATTTCGAATTTTTGGGGGCCAAATTAGGTCGACCAGATTGGAGGGAAATATGTTTCATTTGGAGGCTTTTATCATCAACAAAATTATCTCTCCTTTTATGATTTGCACATTGGCAAATATTCTAAAGACGTAAACCCTTATAAATATAGGAGGAGTTGGATGAAAACCTAGCTTCTTCAATGGAGGACTTCATGACAGAGATTCACATGTGCTTCAATGGTGATTCTTGCTAGATTCACACTCAGACTTTTGCATCAGCATACGCGACTAGTTTGGAGGGGCGAATTGGGCAAGTTGGAAGGTATTCTTCAGATTTTCAAAACCCTATCAGCAGACCAGCAGGCCGGCGCACCCCTTTGGTAAGGTTTTGGAGTTGTTTTTCATCAAATAATTGCATTTTGTAGCATCGGTGTGAGCTGGAGCAATTTCGCCCAGCTAGGGTTAGAATAGGAGGTCATTTTCATTGCGTAGATTGGGTTTACTTCATATCAGCAAACTTCTATATGTTGTTGGGCATGTTTGGAGCCCATTGCATTGTGTAATTGCATCATTAGTGTAATGTCCCACCCTAGGTGGACACTTTCTGACTGAAATTTTCTGCCTTGTTTGATTATTTGTTTTTCTGAGTTAATGCTCTTTGAATGATTTTCAAATGGGTTAAAGATATAGTTTGCCAGGTAATGCCAAATAGAAACACGAATGCAAGATAAAGAATATTGACAAGCAATTATAATTAAAACCAACTGCTGAAGCAAACTTTCATATATTTATTCAAATCAGAATTTAAATAGTTTGCTACAAAATTTACAATCATACCCAGGAAGCAAAGAAGATTCTAGAAATCTGATATTTATAATCAGCAACAGCACCTCCAAGATTCCAACGCCAAGAAATACATATATATCATATGCAGGTCTGTAACTCCATAACAGCAATTCTGGGAATGATTAACAACAAATCAGCAGACCCTACAATGGACGTCCAGCTCAATAATGCATTTCTCCACCTTTTAGTTGCTGCTGTTTAGAAGCCCTGATCTTGCCGCCCCCAAAGAATGCCAAATAGCACTCAAACTCTAGGCATTTCAACCTAGGAAACCCATGCCTTGCAGGAGGACTGTACGGCCTGGCAGAAAGGAGATTGTACGGCCCAGCAATGCATATACTCCAGGAAATACAATCAGCAATTAATGTCCTTCAGATTTTCAATGAGAAACTCTTCAAGAAACTTCACAAATTTGCTCCAATGTGACTACTAATTGCAGCCACCTGATATAAGCAACCTTTAGATGGTCTCTCACACCCTCAGGAAGCTGAAACAATGAAGAAGCTATGCTCTCCAATGCCCAAGAATACAGAAAACCCTGGTTTTCTTCTTCTCCTCAAGAAATCTTCAAAGCTAAGTGTCGAATGATCAAAAGATAATGAATTTGCTTTTTGATGCCCTTCTATATTCTTCTCCCAAAGGGGTCGATTTCCAATGAGCAATTATATCATTAAAATAACATAAAATATTTACTTTTGCTCATACTTTTATTTATCCTCATTTTGGGCGCTCACTTCATGACTTAAATACCTTTTGACTTAATATTATTAAATGCACCCCTTTTAAAAAACCAATATAAGACATTATTATATGCACTTCAATATTTTGACTTTATAATATTAAATACTCTTTTAATATAAAGTCAATTAAACATTAAATGTTGTGCACTTTTAAATAATTAATTATTATTAAAGTCTTACTTTAATAATAATTAAAATAACATATCTCACTCAATAATCATCATTTTTTGAATCCGTCGGAACCAGGAGGTCATCCACTAAAACCACTACTCATCCAGGTGCCTTTCCCAAAAATAGTAACACTGGACTCTATCCTCCAAGTGGCTTACTAAACATAGTAAGTGTGTAGAAACTGAGTCCAAGGGCAAATCCTAAATAATACCAGACTCCGGAGAAGAAAACAGGACCCTCTAACCCACACAGGACCCTCTAACCCACCATATTAGCCTACGAGGGTCAAAAGATAGGCTAATCCACGAAACTCTGATGCTCCCAAAAAAGGGGACATTACAATTAGTTAGATCTGATTTATAGCAGTGAACTGGACATTTGAATATCAAAAATTTTGGCATATGTTGGTGGATGTTTTGGTGATCTATTGTGTTGATTTCATACTTGTTTTTGTTTATGATCAAACAAATCTGCTATAAGTTTGGTGTTATTGAGATGAATAAATGTTGCTGCTAATGCATATAAAAACTCAGAAATTCTTATCAGCAAACTAGGGTTTGAGCAGAAGTTTAAAATCAGAAAATCAGAGCATCATTTTGCATTACAAAAATCAGAAAAATTGAATATATATTGGTTGGAATATTTCAGTGGTATCAGAGCCTTGATCTTGCCACCCTGTTGGGTATGTGATTCAAAAAGTTTGGGGTAATGGCAACACATGAGATTAGAAATGATCTCTCCCCTAGTTGCTATATGGAAAATTCGATGGAATATAGCAAGCAAAAAGGGAAATCAAAAAAGTGCGAGCAGACAAGTTTTGAGGACACCTTGAAAGGACTTAGGCTGTCACAACAAAAATTAGTGTTGTCACAACAAAGATTAGCATTGTCACAACAGAGATTAGCTCATAGCTTGCAACGGTATGAAGATTATCTATTAAGACATTCTAGGGATGAAATATCCAAATATCTCTATGAAGAATTTAACAAGGGTTCTAAATCAGTAGTCATTGATCAACGTATAGGTGAACAAGATTCTAGAACAGCCACTGAAAAAGAGCATGTTGAAATTGTCCAAGTGGTAAAGGAAAATATGTTTAAAGGTTCACTTCAACCCTATGAGGACAAGGACAAAGGAGATTCACCTATTGAAGCTACAAATGAAGAGCACATGGAGATTAACAAAGAAACCGCCATGAGGGTTGTCAAACCGGCCATGTTAGAACAGCTACATGAAGGTATGGGTTCTAGTGAAGTTTCATTAATTGAGTCTAGCCTTGCTTTATCACCTTTACATCATTTTGGCAAGGAATCAAATTGTGGTTTGGGTGTCATTGAGATGGATGTTGTTCATACATATGATGGCAATTCAAAAATTTCAATATGTAGTGAACAAAGTGAATTGAATAAGACTGACTTAACATTGCAATATATGGAGGATCACTTGGAGGTTAAGGAGGTTATAGCCATACATACACTTTCTAGATCAGCCCATGAGGAAGATCATGATGTAGAAGATTCCACTCATTATTTTTATGGAGACCCTTTGAGGGAGCATGATGATGACCTAGTTTTTTCACATGGATGCGTTGAAGAAGAGGCCATGAAGGAAGTAGATTTGGAGGTGCACATTTTGGAATCACAATTTAAGGTAAACAAAGGTAAGATTGTGGCAGCCCTAACTCATTTTGATCATATTCATAAGATGAAGGCAGGTTTGTGTTGGAAGGCTCTAGGGAAGCATGAAGGGTTTGAAGGAGGTCTATCTCTTGATGACTTGCACGAACTCAAGGAGGCTTTGGTGGTAGTACAGTCAAACTACCTACACTTGCTTGCGGATAGAGATCATTTCTTCACACTTGGTGAGACACATTTTGATGCCTTGAGAAGGAAAGAAGATGAGGTGGAGAATCTTTGTGAGGAGTTAAGCATGGCACACTCTTCATCCTACACAGCAGAATTTCAGACTTCTATGTCAACCACATCCGATGAAAAGCAATGCAACATGAAGATGGCAAAAAGTGGAGACATGAAAGACTTGAAGGGTCCTAGGATGAAGTCATAAAGGTAGAACAGACACATACACATGAAGATTCAGCTTGTAGCCATGGGACAGAGTTTGTGACACACGGTGCACTTGATTTTCACTTGGAGATGTCTAGTGGACCAGCACTTGTTGATATCCATCCACTCATGAAAGGGAGATGATTGAGATTGAGGAAGACATAACACTAGGGCATGAGGTAAGGATTGATTTTCTGATGTATGACAGCAGTCCCTTACCTTCACATTATCATGTTATGACAGCCAAGAGGATCAGCCTTAAGGCTTGTGATTTTTATGGAGAAACTCATGTTGGACCAGCACTTGGCAATGGACAACTAACGAAGGATGAAGACTTGTTTGAGTCCCTTGAAGACAATACAAAGAGGTATGATGTGAGTTTTGATTTTCTGTTTTATGACAACAGTCATATTTTTGTGCATAACCATGAGATTGCAGCTATGTCACATGAGGGGAATGGTGTTGAGGGATCCCCCAATGTTGGCACTCAAGATGCAAGTATCAAAAATGAGGAATGTATGGTGGATCCAAGCCACAAAGGTTCTGATTTTGCATATCATACTAAGGAAGAACGTGTTAAGGTTGAGCATGCAAGGTATGAGTCTCTTGAGGTCAGCAAGGAAGGAGAGCATTCCAATTTGGGTGAACATGAAAAGAGGTATGGTTCAAAAAAAATTGTTTATACACATAGTTTATATCATGAGGATCATGAGTTACCTCTTTTAGAGAGCCCATTGAAAGCTCAAATCATAGATGTGGATGGGATAGCTGAGCATACACCTTTGGGACCAGTCAACAATGCGATGTATACATGTATAGGTAGATATTGTGGTTCAGATTTGGTTGAACCTTTGGTCACTCATGAAGAACTTGAGGAGTTCACTTGTGATGATATACAATCCCATCATATTGGTCTCTTTGGTGAAGCATGAGGCTGCCCTATTTCAAAGATTTGTGATGCATGCCATAGACACACTTACCTTTGTTGGGCACACTTGGGAGATGAAGCTAAATCTTGATACAAGATATGGAGGTATTGCTATAATGTTTGGTTTTGAATTACTAATGTTTGTGTTCCAGCTGGATTATGTCATAGGGGTTGAAAGGAAGTGTGGGAATCTTGGCCTTCCTACCCTAGTTCATAAGGATCCACTCCATTATCAGCTAAAAGATGGCTGCTCTACCTTATTGCACATGGATATCCTACAGGCTACTTAGAGAACAATAGCTGTTTGGATGTTTTGGAGACGTTGGGATCATCACTTCACTATTGGGGAATGGCGTATGGATGATACTCTATCATCATATGACATTGGCGATGGTACTTGCATTCACTTGAGTCCGATTTTCAGTTGGGAGTTTGCTGTTCTGATTTATAACAGCAAGATAGGAGTGGCTGATATGTTCTTCTATTCACCTATAATGGGCATCATGCACATTCATATGGAAACCTTTGAAGTTGGAGAGTTGGTGGATGTTGATAGATCCTTGAGGCACATCTATCTCCTCAATTTTGATACATATGGTCGTATGATGATATGGGATCCAGGTGGTGGTAAGCTTGTCATTGCTTGAGGACAAGCAACTTTGGGAAGAGAGGATTGTAATGTCCCTTCTCAAAGCAGAAATAATATTTTATTATTTTTGAGTATTGGCGTCTAAAAGGAGAAAAAATAATATTTAATTTTTGAATATTTGTGCCAAAAATATTTTATATTTTCTATGAGGTTGGGCGACCATTTATGGAGGAAAAAAATTAAAATATTAAAATATTAAAAAATTAAAAATAATAATTTCAAATTTTTGGGGCCCAAATTAGGTCGAACAGATTGGAGGGAAAAGGTGAAGTTTTCATATATATATGTTTCATTTGGAGGCTTTTATCATCAACAAAATTATCTCTGCTTTTATGATCTGCATGTTGGCGAATATTCTAAGGATGAAAACCCCTATGAATATAGGAGGAGTTGGACGAAAACCTAGCTTCTTCAAAGGAGTATTTCATGACGGAGGTTCACATGTGTTTCGATGGTATTTTTGCTAGATTCACACTCAGATTTTTGCATCAGCATAGGTGACTAGTTTGGAGGGGCGAATTGGACAAGTTGGAAGGTATTCTTCAGATTTTCAAGGGTTGCAAACCCTATCAGCAGACCAGCAGGCCAGTGCACCCCTTTGGTAGGGTTTTGGAGTTGTTTTTCATCAAAAAATTGCATTTTGTAGTATTGGTGCGAGCTGGAGCAATTTTGCCCAGCTAGGGTTATTACAGTGGGAGGTCATTTTCATTGCATAGATTGGGGTTACTTCATATCAGCAGATTTCTATATGTTGTTGGGCATGTTTGGAACCCATTGCATTGTGTAATTGCATCATTAGTTAGATCTGATTTATAACGGCAAACTGGACATTTGAATATCAGAAATTTTTGCATATGTTGGTGGATGTTTTGGTGATCTATTGTGTTGCTTTCATACTTATTTATGATCAAACAAATCTGCTATAAATTTGGTGTTATTGAGATGAATAAATGTTGCTGCTAATGCATATAAAAACTCAGAAATTCTTATCGGCAATGTAGGGTTTGAGCAGAAATTTAAAATCAGAAAATTAGGGCATCATTTTGCATTACAAAAGAACCAGCACACCGGCACCAAACAAGTACATGAAACCCCAAGATGCACCGAACCCAAACAGAAATGAAACCCTGATGCATCTCAAAGTTCAAACCCTGACTACTGCAAAAATCTTTAATAAGCCCGCTAGGCATATAATCAGTATTACCTATAATGTGACTATTATATATTGTCGTTGAGACAACCAAGAAAAGGCGATTTTCGCCGCTTTTAAATTTATATTCTCATGTACAAGCTTTTAATATGATATACGTTAAATCGAATAAGCAGAAATAAATAGACAGTTCAGAATTTCTATGCAAGCAGCTAACAAGGACCTTTAACTATAAAATATACAAAATCCTAACTAACAAGCTGACCGCCGCGAAATTCTGTAATACAACCACTCGGGTGCAAATAATCAGCGATGGCTACACGATGTCTATCATTTATACATGTTTTTGGACCTGAAGCAAATAAAAAATCAAGTTCACATGCAAAATTCAAGCGTAATAAATGATATATTTCCATGAGCAAGCAAACAATAGATTGTATTTAAGCTCCAGTGAGCTAAATTAAACAGATTTTCAAGGACTTCTGCAAAGTTCATACAACATAGGAGTATCATACAAAGGGTTTTTAAGGGAAACTTACGCTACAGGATAATTATGCGGCGATAATATTTTGAAAAAGGCTTGGACTCTTTCTTCCACAAGCAGCTGCTCTTGTTGTGTCACGGATAGTAAATGCGATGAAAGGGATGCCATGGTTAGGAACCCAAGAGCTCGGTTTACAATTTTCCTGCTCTGTTCTGTGGGTTCCTTCGCTCTTAAATTTCTTTAGGGCCTTAACTGCAACTTTTTGATAAGCCAATAGAAAGTGATTCTGTGTAATTTCCTTGTTCAGTTGTGATTCTGTTCAGTCCCTTTTTCGGACTGCTTATTCTTTTTCAATTAAGTAAAAGTAAAAAAAAAAAAACTCTTTTGATAAGCCAATAGGAAGTGATTCTGTGTTTTCTAGAACATTTGTGTACGGAATGTTTATCAAATTATCAGTGATATCTGAAAAGAATAGTGGCAGTTTTTCACGCTGTGCTTGGCAATTGTTGTCCACTTTATGTTAAATCTTGGGCTAAACACGTTGAAGCATCTTCCCCCAAAAAAAGTAAAGTTTGACGGTGCTCGGATCAACTTTCATTGGGTCTCATAGCTCTTTGTTGAAATGTAAAGTTTTTGCAAAAAATTGTGTATTTTGATTTAAAGAACATGTACCCAGATCACTCCGGGAACCATAGAAAACTAATCCAAATCATTTCAAAAATAAAAACAACCACAATCTCAACGAACATCTCTACGGACAAAAGCCAAAAAAAAACTCATATAACTCTCGGGTAGTTAAGTAAATGTAATCAATAATCATAGTAATTTATTTTTTATATAATGTGAATTGAAATTTATGTTGAAGATGTGAGATTCTATCTTCCAAAATATTATTATATAGATAAATATATTTTTATTAATGTATTAGTATTATTTATATTATTATAATTTTATTAAAAAGGGTAAATGTTTTTTCTTCGAGTTATGAATCCGAAATGGGGGATATTATCCCCAATATAAATTCTCAACAATTCTACTTCAATGAGATTTGAACCTTAATGGTAAGAATAACAACACAACACAATCATCACACCATGCCACTATTGACAATATTGAATTTTTATTATTATATTATTGTCATTTTATTAATATATTATTATATTTTTATTACAAATTATTAATATATTATTATATTTTTATTTCAAATTATTATTTTATAACCTTATCTTATTTTATCATATTTTTTCTTTTTCTATTTTATTTATATTACTAGCAATCGCACCTTGGTGTGCAATGGGTACATCAAAGAAGTGTGGAAGGTCAATTAGGGAATTTTTGAGCTTATATTTTACATACATAGAAAATGATGTTGTTTGTGCAACAAAGGTCTCAATAGAGAAGTGATAGCTTCAAATCAACTATGCATCCGCTTATAGGGATCTCAACACAATTAAAACAAAACCTATGAATCAGGAAGATAATAAGGATTCATTACCAATAGGCTCATGTTATGTTTGCAATAGAGAGAGAGGGAGATGGAGGGAGATATGGGATAGAAAGAGGGAGAGATATAGGGGGGCGAGAGAGAGAGAGAGAGAGAGAGAGAGAGAGAGAGAGGAGAGAGATAGAGATAGAGAGAGGGATATGGAGAGGAGGGGGAGAGATAAAGAGAGAGGACAAAGGGATAGATAGAGATGGAAGAGATAAATATATAGAAAGGGGGAGAGAGGGAGAGAATGAGAGAAAGATATATATATAAATATAAAGATAGAGATAGGAAGTGATATATAGAGAGGGGTAGAGAGAGGGATAGATAATCAGATAGAGACAAAGGGAGATATTTAAGAAGTTAAATATGGAGAGATAGAGATAGAATAAGAGACAAAGAGGGAGAAACAAGGAGAGTGTGTGTATGAGTAAAAAAGAGATATGGAGAGAGCTAGAATAGATATAGAGGGAGGAAAATGGAGGGAGAGAAATAGATATAGGAGAGATAAGCGGAGAGATATAGAAAGAGGAAGTAATAAGGAGAGGGAGAGAGGGAGAGATGGGAATATAAAGGAGAGATAGCTCGAGATAAATATAACTTGGAAAAGATAGAGAGGGTGAGAGAGATAAAGTGTGATGACCTCCAAAAATTAAACATATTTAAAATCACAAATTACACATCATCACAAGCATAGAAAGACATGTGTCCAACATATAAGAAAAAGATTTAGATTTTTATAAAATTGATAATTTGAAGTACATATGTCGTTTACAAGGCAATCATTTGGGAACATTTCCCTTACAATAGACCTCTTGGTCGATAGCAAGACAATACAATAAACTGAAACTTGAGCCTTCCTGATAGGATCCTTTCAACCTTAAAACTCTTTTGACTATCTTGAGGGCGAGAACGTTATGGGAGCACATTTATGCCCTACCACGAAGTGAGACACTTCCTCAGAATTCTTTGATCCATCGAAGAATACTTGACCCACCACAAAGAAAACTAGCAATGTAATACTAAATAGGAGTAACGGAATATGTGAAGCAAGTCATTTTAACATCTAATCATGTATCATGATCATTGCATAGATTACACCAAAAACATCATCACACTTGACACTTGTGCACATACATAGCCAATCATGAAGGCTACATGTTAGATTACCATCAACATTGTTAAGACCATCATTTCCTAAAAAAATGACCACTAAATCTATGGGTAAACCCACAAAAGTGGTTTACAATTTCAGTGAGGAAGGAAAAGTTGCAAAAAATGACCACATGCAAAAAAAAATGGTTTTTGGGGGTTCGAACGAAATTCTAGTTTGAGCAAACCCAAATGGAGTTCGATAGAACCCCCCTTTGAGCGAACCCATTTAATGTCGGGTCCCACATTTCCCAAAAAAATAAGTGAAAAAAATGCTTGTGGAAAGGGGGTTCGAGCGAACCCCCCTTTTCCCCCATTCTCCCCCTTTGGCACCAAAAAACTATAGAATTTTTCCCTTCGAAGCTTGGGTTGAGGATGAAAATGGACGAGACTTCACAAACCCAACTGGATGATGGTAGCCCTCAAAACGAGTTATCCAATGAATATAATTTTAATATGTTTTGGTTTTATTATGTATTTGTTTTTTAAGTTTGATTAAACATAGGTTTTTCATTGAAAATCAAGCTCTTTATTTTGTACATGTAGAAAAATAGTAGATTATCAAAATAAAATTTTGAAAAATATATGCAAGCCAGGTATTGATGTCCTTGATCCAATAAAATAAAATAAAAATCGATACATACAAAAAAAATTATGCTGTATACGGTCCGCCTATGTTTGAATTGTAATTGGTTTGACTTCGAAACTTGATTAAGGAAAAAAATTCAATAAAACACTATGAAACCAAATGAAAGGGCTAGATATCGTAGTTACAAATCTAAATTTGAAAAAAATATAATTTTATCATTCATGGAAAAAAAGTTATGTTGTATACGGTGAGGGTCACTCCTTAAAAATGTTGTTTACTGAAAAAAAACTAGTTTTCAAAGGAAATGGAAAAAGAAGTGCAATCTGGTTCCAAATTTTTTGAAAAAAATATATTTAGAATCTACAGACAAAATGTCACAAATCACTAGTTTGCATCATCTTCAAATTCCTCACGATTTAACCGCTATAAGTGCCCGAAAGTGAAGATTTAGTTAGAAAAAATTATTTCAGTGTCTAGTTTGGCCAAAAATTGTAAACTAGTATTGTGGGATCACCCCTATACAAGTACTAGTTTTCTAATATGAAAACATATCTATATGCATGAAATCCTTTCAATAATCTTCACATAAAAATTGCATTAATAAACCTTTCATAAGTGCATTTTTTTAGAAAATACATCTATATTCATTCATCAATTCCTCATAAGCAAAAGAAACATGTCTCGGCAAGGTTCTAAGAAAACATGTCAAAATCACATATTATTCCTTATGTGCATCCAAGCATAAACTTAATTTCCATAGTCATATTTCAATAATCATAGAAAAGTATTTTCTTCCAACGATATAAAAATTTGGAAAAAAAAATTGATTAAGCAAGGTGTATCACATGTATGTACTTATAGGTACATATAATATGTATACTTATGTGTACACATTCCTATAAATAAAACACTCATGTGATCTATTAGGGTTTGGTTGATTTCATCATATGACTACTTTTCTCTAATCAGCGTTCATAAATGGAAATCCGATAAGCTTTGTAAATCAATACTATGAACTATCAAAATCTCAATCAATTTGATCTAGAGAATTTCATAAAAACAATTAGTGTAAATTATTGGTGGTCAATTATTAACTAGATGTACTTAATTCCCAAGCAATGATTAGCAAGTCAATAATAACATCTATCCAAAAAAAGAATGACTATCATGTTGATAACCAGTTCATGCATTTTATTCGTCAATTTATAACTTCACTAAGGAGTATTAGAACATTACTTATCTAATTTTAGGACAATATCTTTGCAAGACTTCTAAATTTACAAAAAAAATGATAGTGCTTGGATCAACTTTCATTGGGTCTCATAGCTCTTTGTTGAAATGTAAAGTTTTTGCAAAAAATTATGTATTTTGATTTAAAGAACATGTACCTAGATCACTCTGGGATCCATACAAAACTAATCCAAATCATTTCAAAAATAAAAACAACCACAATCTCAACGAACATCTCTACAGACAAAAGCCAAAAAACTCTTGGGTAGTTAAGTAAATGTAATCAATAATCATAGCAATTTATTTTTTATATAATTTGAATTGAAATTTATGTTGAAGATGTGAGATTCAATCTTTAAAAATATTAATATATTATATAGATAAATATATTTTTATTAATGCATTAGTATTATTTATATTATTATATTTTTTATTAAGAAGGGTAAACGCTTTTGATTGGAGTTATGAATCGGAAATGGGGGACCTTATCCCCAATATAAATTCTCAACGATTATACTTCAATGGGGTTTGAACCTTGATGGTAAAAATAACAACACAACACAACCATCACACCATGCCACTATTGACAATATTATATTTTTATTATTATATTATTGTCATTTTATTAATATATTATTATATTTTTATTACAAAATATTATCTTATAACCTTATCTTATTTTATCATTTTTTTATTTTATTTATATTACTAGCAATCGCACCTTGGTGTGCAGTGGGTACACCGAAGAAGTGTGGAAGGTCAATTGGGGAATTTTTGAGTTTATTTTTTACATACATAGAAAATGATGTTGTTTATGCAACAAAGGTCTCAATGGAGAAGTGATAGTTTCAAATCAACTATGCATCCGCTTATAGGGATCCCAACACATTTATAATAAAACCTCTGAATTAGGAAGATAATAAGGATTCATTACCAATAGGCTCATGTTATGTTTGCAATAGGGAGAGAGAGAGAGAGAGAGAGAGAGAGAGAGAGATAGGGGGAAGAGAGAGGGATATGGAGAGGAGGGGGAGAGATAAAGAGAGAGGACAAACTTGGATAGATAGAGATGGAAGAGATAAATATATAGAGAGGGGGAGAGAGGGAGAGAATGAGATATATATATATATATATATATAAATATAAAGATAGAGATAGGAAGTGATATATAGAGAGGGGTAGAGAGAGAAAGATATATGCGTAGAGAGAGATGGATAGATAATGAGATAGAGACAAAGGGAGATATGTAAGAATCTAAATGTGGAGAGATGGAGATAGAATAAGAGATAAGGAGGGAGAAACAAGGAGAGAGAGAGTGTGTGTGAGAGTAAGAGAGAGATGTGGAGAGCTAGAATAGATAGAGAGGGAGGCAATGGAGGGAGAGAAATAGATATAGGAGAGAGAAGTAGAGAGATATAGAAATAGGAAGTAATAGGGAGAGGGAGAGAGGGAGAGATAGGAATATAAAGGAGAGATAGCTCGAGATAAATATAACTTGGGAAAGATAGAGAGCGTGAGAGAGATAAAGTGTGGCGACCTCCAAAAATAAAACATATTTAAAATCACAAATTACACATCATCACAAGCATAGAAAGACATGTGTCTAACGTACAAGAAAAAAATATTAATTTTTATAAAATTGATAATTTGAAGTACATATGTCATTTACAAGGAAATCATATGGGAACATTTCCCTTACAATAGACCTCTTGGTCGATAGCAAGACTATACAACAAACTAAAACTTGACCCTTCCTGATGAGATCCTTTCGACCTTAAAACTCCTTCAACCATCTTAAGGGTGAGAGCATTGTGGGAGCGCGTTTCTGCCCTACCACGAAGTGAGAAACTTCCTCAAAATTCTATGGTCCATCAAAGAATACTCGACCCAACACAAGGAAAACTAGCAATGTAATATTGAATAGGAGTAACGAAATATGTGAAGCAAGCCATTTTAACATCTAATCATATCATGATCATCACATAGATTACACCAAAAAGTCATCACACTTGACACTTGTGCACATACATAGCCAATCATGAAGGCTACATGTTAAATTACCATAAATGTTGTTAAGTCCATCATTTCTTAAAAAAACCAACCAGTAAATCTATACAAGTACTAGTTTTCTAACATGAAAACAAATCTATATGCATGCAATCCTTTTAATAATCTTGACATAAAAATTGCATTAATAAACCTTTCATAAGTGCATTTTTTTAGAAAATACATCTATATTCATTCATCAATTCCTCATAAGAAAAAGAAACATGTCTCGACAAGGTTCTAAGAAAACATGTCAAAATCACATCTTCTTCCTTATGTGCATGCAAGCATAAGCTTAATTTCCATAGTCATATTTCAATAATCATAGAAAAATATTTTCTTCCAACGATATAAAAAATTGTAAAACAAAACTAATTAAGGAAGGTGTATCACATGTATGTATATATAGATACATATATGTATACTTATGTGTACACATTCCTATAAATAAAACACTCATGTGATCTATTATGGTTTGGTTGATTTCATCATACGACCACTTTGCTCTAATTGATATTCATAAATGGAAATATGACAACCTTTGTAAATCAATACTAGGAACTATCAAATTCTTAATCAGTTTGATCTAGAGAATTTCATAAAAATAATTAGTGTAAATGATTGTTGTTCAATCATTAACTAGATGTACTCATGGCCAAGCAATGATTAGCAAGTCAATAATAACATCTATCTAGAAAGAGAATGTCCTATCATATTGATAACCAATTCATGCATTTTATTCGTCAATTTATAACTTCACCAAGGAGTATTAGAACATTGCTTATCTAATTTCAGAACAATATCCTTGCAAGACTTCTGAATTTACAAAGATATGCTCATCTTGGTAGGTATGCATGAAAAGTATAGAAGCATGGCACTAGGCACTGGAACTGTTTAACAACATGACTTAAGAAGTGAGGTCTCATAAACTACAATTACCGATGTAAATGCAAGTCAGATATTTTGTTTGACATTGCAAGCTAATGCGAATCAACAATCGGTGTGAGAAGAATACACATAATTTTGTGTCATTAATCCCTTTCAATCCATGAGATGCAGGTCAATCTTATATTGAAAATAGGGTCTACGTTCTTGGGTAAAAGCACAAACTTGTGTCATTTTATAAAGGAAGTGGTCAACAGCAAAAAAAATTCTAAACTTCGACCACATAAAAGTGGTTTTTATGTTTTGAATTTCAAAATGATGTAAACTAATAAAAGGTAGAAATATTGATGAAGTTTAATCTTATAATTTTTTAAAAATTGTTTTGATTTTTTTTTATCAATTTAAGAGCAGATTTTGGAATGCTGAAAATTTTAGAAAAAAGTGATGTTTCACTTGACGTCAAGAAACAAATAGAAAAAATACGTCATTTTTTCCTAATTCTTTTTCCAAATAGGCGACTTCAATATCTAGTGCATGGATTTTTTTTTTGAAATTTTGATGTAAATTTTTCTCGTAATAACATTTTAAAGTCAAACTTTTCAAAATTTGACAATTTTCATTGGACGTCGACTATTGTCTATTTTTTTAATCATTTTTTAAAAAAATATACCCTTTTGAAAAGGACTCTCTCCTCTAGTGCACCACATATTTTTCAAAAAAATAAAATATGTTTTACTATTTTTGTTTTAATTTCTAATCAGCCTCTTTTTTAACTTTAACAACCTACTTGCATTATTTTAAAAATAAAATATATTAAAACTAATCAAAATATTAAAAAATACATATTTGGATTCACCACTTCGAGCTCTACAAAAGAGTTATTTTCTTTTTTTTTTAAACATCATTCTAACTAAAGAAATACTTGGATGAAGTTGAAAGTTTCAGAAAATTTTGAAAAAAAATTGAGTTGGCTGCTAACTGAGATGCCACATAGATAGTTTTGGTAGAAAGGATTTCGACCAAAACCCTTTATACCGAAACCATGCATATAAAATAAGCCAATTTTAAAGTGGTAAAGAAAAACATTTAGATTTTTGGATTCGAGCGAAACATATTCGGTTGAAACTCTCTCTGCTACGTATAGGCCATGTGATTTCGTTTGAAACCTATTCAGCTGAAACTTTTTCGATCAAAAATGTTTCGCTCATAACTATTTAATTGACCGAAAGTGTGACACAAATTTGTGCTTTTACCCTCTTGCAAAGAATATTGAAGGGACTAAATCATACATTCTGAAGATAGGTTTGCACATTAATAATAAGCGCTTGGTTGACATGCACACAAAATGTGGTGCATAGACAAGACACAAAACCTGTTTGGAAAAATACCATTGTAGACATCTAAATTTGATCACTTCCATATGATCAAAATCGTCTACTCTATCCATTTATGTCATTAATAGTGATTAAATAATTTATTTAATCATTATTTCATTTTCTGTCTAAGGTTCCTAAAGTATGTAATTGAATAAATTAAATACTTTACCTTACACCTTTTCTTTTCTAAATTAAATAAATAGGACAATTTATTTAATTTAGTCATTTGAACTATTTGGATTAAAACCAATTTTTAATCCCTCTTTTTCTCTCTCCTTGTCACATTCTCCATAATCCTCTTTTAATCCAGATTAAATTAATTAATCTGTGATTAGGATGTGCACCACTTAATCAAGATTAATGTCACATCCTCCATAATCTCCCACTTGCCTCTAATCTCTCATTAATTATCATAATCATGTATTTGCACAACCTTAATCAAAGTCATTAGCCACATTCGGCATACCTTTTGTGGTCAACCTTTCCACTTGCCTTTCTTGGTCTTGACTCTCTTTCCCATGTGAATTTTTAATTCACATTTATTCACCCAAGACTCCTCTCTTCCCCATGTGAATTTTTAATTCACTTTTAATTCAGAGGGGCGGATTTGCCCTCCTGTTCCGACGTTTTCTAACAGTTTTCTACAGAAGTGTGGATACGCCCTCCTGTTTTGACATTTTCTAACTATTTTCTGCAGAGGGGCGGATTTTCCCTCATGTTCTGACGTTTTCTAACTGTTTTCTGCAGAAGGGCGGATACGCCCTCCTGTTTTGACGTTTTCTAACAGTTTTCTGTAGAGGGGCGGATTTTCCCTCCTATTCCGACATTTTTGACAGTTTTCTATAGAGGGGTAGATACGCCCTCCTGTTCCAGCATTTTTCACTGCAGAGGGGTGGATTTGCCCTAAGCAACACATTTGGGAAGGTAAAAAGTTGCATTTTAGCTTCGTTTTTGCCTCTATTTTTTGTTGTTTGGAGTTTTAACCCTCTAACCTTGTTTGTTGATGGGTGAAGTCAAATTTCTTGCTGATACTTTGCAGTATTTTTGTTGAAATTCGCAAAAGAAAAAAAGATAAAAACAACTAACATTTGCTTGCAGGGCCTTTATTTTATTTGAATTTTAAAGTTTTCCTTACTGTTTTATCTATTCACTTAGTATAATTAGAGGGAAGTAATACTTGTTGTTTGTTGTGTTTATTTTTCTTTGTGTTACCCTAAGGGGCATTAGTTTGTTTTCATTTTCCCCTTGCACTTTGTGCGGACTGGGGGGGTAGTTGGAAACGATTAGTGTCTTCTTCTTAGCGGGACCTGCTTGGGGATTTCATCACCCCAAGGGACAATCCCAACCACGTATACCGACGGGGTATACAAAGGGCGAAGAGCCAAAGCTGTAACCCAATCCAGTTGCGTCGTAATTGGTGAAACGTCGAAGCTAGGGTGATACCTAGATAGATGTGAAGAGTTGGTCTGAGCCTTTCAGTATCTCGTTGGGGTCCCAACTCACGCTTGTGACGGACTGGTGTTCACGGGTGTGCCTCATATACCGAGCATATATCGAGGACTCCTTAGAAACCTTATTCATCCTAGAATAAGACCTTTGCCGGCCATACCCCTTAACACTAATCATAGGATTGTGCTTGTTCAAAGTGTCTTTTTATGAAAAACCAGTAAATTTTGATAAGTCAGCTTCATTGAGTCATTTCAAGTCCTTGCCATAATCTCATCATCCAAACCAAGTCACTGTTTTCCTATAGAGGGGTGAACTTGCCCCCCTGTTCCGACATTTTCCACTGTAGAGGGGCAAACTTTCCCCCCTGTTCCAACATTTTCCACTGTAGAGGGGCAGATTTTCCCCCCTGTTTCAGCATTTTTCATTGCAGAAGTGTGGATACGCCCCCCTGTTTCAGCATTTTTCACTGCAGAAGTGCGGATACACCCTCCTAATCCACTGTTTGACTGCATAAGAGTGAATACACCCTCCTAAACGGACAATTTCATCCATTTGACCATTCTAAACCTTTGTTTAACCACTCTGAGTCTCCATTTGACCGTTTAACCAATCCAAACACTCATTTAACTATTCCAAACATCCATTTGACCATTCCAAGCCTCCATTTAACCTTTCTAAACGTCCATTTATCACATTCACATTGATCATTTCACAATTTGGGAAACCCATTCTACCATCTTATCGTGTGACCTAAACATTTGCACTCTCCAAAAAGATCATTCCATCAAGACATCTTCCATTTGCATTCATCATTATCTCTCAACACAAAATCCCTTAAACCTTGTTTTAGGAGTTATCTCCCGAATTGACCAAGCCATTAAGTTTGATCGTTATCCTACATATCAATCATTTTCGTCAACCTAATCAATCCGCTTCTATCTTGAGGTGGATTTGTGTTGTAAGTCAACATCATTGGCCCAAATCAATCCCCTTCTATCTCAAGGCAGATTCGGTGTCGTGATCATTGATTTAACCAGTTTAATCCGATCAACCAACATATTAAGTCACCTAGGGTGGTTTCCAAATTGGGTTTAGGACCCTTTCCATCAAATCCAATCCTCATCCAAATCATCAAATTGATACATCATCAATTGATCCATCAATCCAATCCTCATCCAAAATCATCAAATTGATACATTATCAATTGATCCAAACAATCCAATCCTTATCCAATCATCAAATTATTTGATACATCATCAATTAATACACAATCCAATCCAAATCATCATCAATCCAATTGATCCAATCAAATCCAATCCTTATCCAATCATCAAATTAATTGTTACATCATCAATTAATACACCATCCAATCCAAATCATCATCAATCCAATTGATCCAATCTAATCCTTATCCAAAATCATCAAATTGATACATCATCAATTGATCCAAACAATCCAATCCTTATCCAATCATCAAATTAATTGATACATCATAAATTAATACACAATACAATCCAAATCATCATCAATCCAATTGATCCAATCCAATCCTTATCCAAAATCATCAAATTGATATATGATCAATTGATCCAAACAATCCAATCCTTATCCAAAATCATCAAATTGATACATTATCAATTGATCCAAACAATCCAATCCTTATCCAATCATCAAATTAATTGATACATCATCAATTAATACACAATCCAATCCAAATCATCATCAATCCAATTGATCCAATCAAATCAAATCCTTATCCAATCATCAAATTAATTGATACATCATCAATTAATACATCATCCAATCCAAATCATCATCAATCCAATCCTTATCCAAAATCATCAAATTGATACATCATCAATTGATCCAAACAATCCAATCCTTATCCAATCATCAAATTAATTGATACATCATCAATTAATACATCAATCCAGTCCAAATCATCATCAATCCAATTGATCCAATCAAATCCAACCATCAAATTAATTGATACATCATCAATTAATACATCATCAATCCAATTGATCCAATCCAATCCTTATCCAAATCATCAAATTGATACATCATCAATTGATCCAATCAATCCTCATCCAAATCATCAAATTGATACATCATCAATTGATCCAAGCAATCTTATCCAATCATCCAATCTAAATCAATCAATCCAAATCATCACCTAGATCATCCTTGGAAGTTGCATCTTAAAATCACTTAGTTGTTTTACACGTTCATGCCCATTCAGACCCGTTCACAAACAATAAAGCAAATGGCAGACTAACAAACCCAAGGTTCCCAACCAAATGTCCCTCAAGATCCTAATAACATTCCACACGATCCCCATAACGACATCTCATCTCAATCAAACACCAACATCCAGAATATCACACCACCCAATGACGAAAACATGGTCAATCAACCTGAAGTCACCATTGATGAATATCTTAGTAATCCCACCAATGTCCAAATGACAGATCGTCTCCTAAACGAACGTGGAGACAAGATCCTTGCCACCTTACTCATGAAGGGAGTCAAACCACTGTCTGGTTTTGATACATCATAATATGCCCTTCCCACATTTGTTGATCCACAAACCTCACAATAATGTTCCAGAGGGTTCCTACGTTCCTGAAGGTGCACTCATTGAAAACTGGTACCACCCTGAATTTGGAAATGTTGTCATCCATCAAGTCCAAGAATATCCTCATCTTCCGACCACAACATCTACTATTCCACCACCCGATCCTAATGATCCCCATACCTATGGCATGCCATCATACATCCCATCTGCTCCACCACTTCCTCCCCCATATTCTAATATTGGGGGCACACCTACACCTACCAATGTGCTACCTCCTACATTTTTACAACCTCCAAATAATCCACACCAACCCACCACACTACCAAAACCACCACAACATATTGCTACCGCTTTAGCTTCATCTCAACCCTTGCATCCACAACATCCGCAACACACTACCATTCTCACACAACCATCACATCAAGTGGTGCAACGTATCTCACGACCAGAACTACCATCACATAACCCTTTCATGGTTGCCCCCCAACAACAACATATATCATCTCACCCATCTCATCAACAACAACGTCCCCCACAACAACATGTGAATATCCCTACACAAACACACCATAATCCACTTACTTAGTACCTCTATCATACCTCTAGCACATACATGGTTCCATCCCATCTCAATATGTATCCTCATCAAAATGCTCAAAACCAAACACATACCCAACCGCCACCTTACACCAATCCTTCACAACCTCAACATCATCCCCACCAACAAACATCGAATCCATCCCCATATGCCATGCAAGAACCCACCATTGCACAACAATACCAATCCTATCTGCCTCACTTCCAATAACAACCAACTTATCAACAAGGTGCACCTTATACTTCCTATTACCAACAACCATCATCACATCAACAAAGAGGCCCTACCTCCGCATATTACCAAAATGCTACACAACAACAAGATTTGTCCCTCGCTTCCTACTATCAACAACAAGTGGCTCCCACTCATCATAATCAATCCTCCAACTATCAATCCACTTATAATCAACAAACACACTCTTATCCAACTCAAACCGTCTATGATCCAACAACAATAGGGCCATCCTCATCATATCCACAATACTATCCATACAATCAATCCACTTTGACTCCCACGATTCCCGTCAATAAGGACTTGGAAGAAGTAAAAGTAGCATTAAAGGACCTACAAGTTGGAGCGGGTAAACAAACATTCAAGTTTGAGGACATATGTCCTTATCCTTTTGATCCCTCCATCTCCTTGATTCTTTTTCCCAAACATTTTGAGATACCAAAATTCGATAAATACAAAGGAACTAGGGACCCTAGAGCTCACCTTCAAGAATTTTATGCCCATTGCCAAGAGGTCATGCATAATGACAATTATCTTATCCGAATTTTCCCTAAAAGTCTACAAGGAGTTGTCCTTAACTGGTTTATGGGCCTTGAAAAAGGATCTATCAAAACATTTGCACAATTATTCGAACAGTTTGTCTCCCACTTCTCTTTTAATCTAGAGAAGGATATTGACACACTTGATCTCCTGAAAGAAAAATAGCATGAGGGAGAGACCTTTGCAAGCTACCCACCATCAGAAAAAAGAAATGGTCACGCTATTTATCAAAAATTCCTACCCAGATATGGCTCATAACTTCCAACTCCATTGTATCACCACCTTTGCGACACTTGTGGAGAAGGGCCCCATCTTGGAACAAGCCCTTGTTGCAAAAGGGCAAGTCAAATATTTCAATTCTGATAGAGAGAAGTCCTTTAGGGATAAACCTCGATATTGGAATATAAATAAAAATGTTTTCAATGATGGTGTCACTAACACTAAACATGTTCAAGTGGCCACCACCACACAAAGATACCCTCCTCAACAACAACCATCAGTCCAGAATGCCATATTCGTCCCCCAAGGGGCACCATGACAACAATCCAACCAAAATAACCAAGGGAGAAACAAACGATAGTTCACTCAATTGGGAGAACCCCTTAGCGTGGTGTTTAACAAGCTTCTTCAAGCTAATTATCCCATCACATATCCTGTCACCAAACCTCTTGATACATCTAAACCCAAACCAACTTGGTTTAAAGACAACGAATATTGTGAATTTCACAAGATTAAGGGACATACCCTAGATAAATGTCAAGGCCTAAAAACCTACATTCAAGGTCTCATCAATCGAGGTTAAATCCATGTAGATGCTAACATAGCATCTTTGTCCAATGCTCAACTCCAGATATATCAAAACGCTTTTCCTAACCACAATCAGGGTCTTAGTACTTCCAACTCTAATCCTGGATCTAGCAACAATAGCAAGTAGGGTAACAACACCAATAACATCAGCTATAAAAATGTTCCATACAATTACCAAGGTGTGGTCTCATATGTAGATCAAGTAGAGCCACCTGTATCCATGATACATGTTAAAGGAAAAGATCCACAATGTTTTGTTACCACTCGGCGAACTCGCATCATAGTCCCCACAACTCCTCCATCTACCCAACGGTCATCCTTCCATTCACAATATAACATCCTAGACCATCTAGGTAAGACTGTAGCCCAAATATCCATCTTAGATCTGCTTAAGTCATCTCTCGTACATCAAGATATCTTGACTAAGGCTTTGCAAAGCACACAAGTTCCTGATGATATTGACCCTACCCAATTTCAAGCATTAGTAGGCAATCTCTCATCAACCTATTAGTTGGCCTTTAGACAAAAAGACATGCCGCATCTTGATTCAAACCACAACCACCCCCTCCATCTCGAGGTTGGTGTAAATTGTCAAAAAGTAAAAAAGGTACTAGTAGATAATGGTTTGGCCCTAAATCTTTGCACATTAAAATTCATGCAATGGGTTGGATACACCCAGGCTAATTTAAGAAGTCAATTCATCACCATCAAAGCATATGATAATGCAGAGTGAGATTCTTAAGGAATTATTTGCCTCCCTATTCAAGTGGGCCCTATTGTACAGTAGACTATGTGTCATGTTTTGGACCTTGAACTTCCATACAACATCCGTCTTGGTCGTCCATGGATTCATTCTATGCAAGCCGTCCCATCCACATATCATCAATGTTTAAAGTTCCCATTTCAAGGAATGGAGGTTACCATACAAGTTAATCCCCAACCTTTTGAATATTGTCGTGCCTTGGAAGCTTCCTTCCCGCATTCACATTACTACCTAGGCTTCGAAATGGGGGCATCCCCCACATCTGATTATGACCCATCCACCAATACACTAAACACCTCATCTCCATCATCATCCACACCTGCCTCCACCGTCACCAAGGTCTAGATCATAGACAAGGGATGTGGCGAATATGAAATGCATACACACTAAATATGGAAACCATGCCACCCTCACCCCACACGTATTGACAACCAACTCTGCCAGTACCAAAAGTGGAAGAAAAGACACTTACACTCACCTCCAAGAACATGAGTTCAACAACATTCAATGATCTGGGATCCCTTCAGGATCAAATGGAAGAAGACATCAATCAATGGGTTTATCAAGAGGAACCTGAGCCACCACGTCCCCTTATAGAAAAATTTTAAGAAGTTTATCCACGTGCCTCCAAGTTCATTGAAAAGTGTCATTACCAAGGCAAAGGCCTCGGTGCAGAAGAATAAGGAAAATGCCAGCCCATTGAAGCAACTACCATCCGACCAAGAAATTTGGGCTTGGGTTATGATACTAAACAGAAGGGTCCTACAACATCCTCTAACACTTCTAACAATGTTAGTTTTGACGACAGTTCCCTCAAAGACATACCAAAGGAAGAGTCCATCATACACACGCACGATGATTTGAATCATGTTGACCTCCCCGCCATGTTTGAATGCTTATCTGTTTGCACCATAACCTTATCCCTCAAACATCTTGAACTTATAGATCATGACCTACAAGGTAACGCACCTATCAACACATTTCCCTCGGAGGATACCTGCATACATCTCATGGGATTGGGGGAAGATGAATGCCCTAACTGCAAAAGTAAAAAGAAAAAAAAAATAGGTCATCAAGTGAAAACCTCACTGAGGTGCTTTTTGACTGGGAAAAAGTAAAAACAAAGGGTGTATCTGACAGTGAAAACCTCAATACGACACTAGAAGATGGGGACGTTCATCTTTCCCTTGTAGGAACATAAATATCTGAGCAGACTTCTATTCTCATTGAAGAGATGCAAGAGGTAAATTTGGGGACAACAGAAACTCCAAGGATCACCTATGTAACCAAATCTTCATTAGAAGAAGAATATCTCAGCCTGGATCTTAATCTTGTTGTACACCATTTGGATGTCTGTCCAGATGCCAAACCTGTCAAGCAGAAGCTACGAAAGATGCAACCGCAGATAGCACTATTAGTTAAAAAAGAATTGGAAAAATTACAAGATGCTGGTTTTATCAGACCCATTGATTATTCCGATTGGATTTCCAATATAGTACCTGTTGCTAAACCTAACAGAGACATCAAAATTTGCACAGATTTATGGAATCTTAACAAAGCCTGTCCAAAAGATGACTTCCCCTTGCCTAACATTGACATGTTGGTTGACATTACTATGGGACACGAGATGTTATCCCTCATTGATGGCTTCTCTGGCTACAATCAGATCTGAATTGCCCCTGAAGATCAACACAAAACTGCTTTTATAATACCTTGGGGTACCTTTTGTTATAATGTCATGCCCTTTGGCCTCAAAAATGTGGGGGCAACATATCAACGAGCAATGACTTATATTCCATGACCTCATCCATATTATCATGGAATATTATGTCGATGACTTGCTAGGAAAATCTGAAACTAGAGAAGAGCACCCTGCCATTCTAAAAAAGATCTTCGAGTGCTTGGAGCGCTTGGAGCAGTACAAGCTAAGGCTGAATCCAGAAAAAGTGTGTGTTTGGTGTCATGTCAGGGAAATTGTTGGGCTTCATAGTTTCCCAATGAGGCATCAAGGTTGACCATGCTAAAGTAAAAGCTATCATGGATATGCCTTCGCCTAGAAACCTGAAACAGTTAAGGAGCCTTCAAGGAAAGCTACAATCCATCCATCGGTTTATAGCCCAGCTTGTGGATAAATGCTAGTCATTCACTCACCTTCTAAAGAAAGACACCACCTTCACATGGAATCAACAGTGTCAGTTGGGTTTTGATATGATCAAACAATACTTGGCCCACCCACCAATCTTGATGCCACCTATCCTTGAAAAACCCCTCTTGCTCTACATCTCTGCCACTTCAGTTGCATTGGGGGAATTGTTGGCACAACATGACGAATCCTCAAAAGAGCGAGCAATCTACTACATTAGCTGAACACTGGTTAGTTATGAACTTAATTATTCACCAATGGAGAAAGCATGTCTCGTTGTGTTCTTCAGTACACAAAAATTGCGTCATTATATGCTTAGCCATCCAATAAAGTTGATATCAAAAGTCAACCCCCTCAAGTACTTGTTATCTAAGACAACCCTAACTAGTCGAATGGCTAAATGGATCATGCTTCTTAGTGAATTTGATATAGAATATGTGGACAAAAAATCCATCAAAGGACAGGTAATAGCAGATCAATTGGCAGATGCCTCGTTAGTAGATGCCTATCCCATAGAAACCGAATTTCTAGATGAAGGAGTATTTGCAGTATCAGAAGCTACCACATGGACACTGTACTTCAATGGAGCACACACTAATAATGGATCGGGGGCAAGAGTCTTGCTTATCACCTTGTAGTGTTCTTTAATCATCTTAATAACTAGGAATATGAATTCTTCTACTTAGGGATTGAACATCACAATCAGCAGCCATAATCTGCTAAAGAACCTCATTTAATTATCAACCCGAGGACGTAAACTTGAAATGGGCCAGCACAATATATGCACTAATCACCTTTCTAGACATGCATGATTTCTTAAGATGCTTTATACTGGAACTCTAATTACTAGGATAACTTTACTGAATAACTCACTTTGGAAATGAAAACTGAAAGATGAAACTACTTTGCATCTAGTGGCTACAGGAACAGTTGACAGCTCTGTGTTTTTGCCAGCTGCAAGAACAGACACATTAACTTCTATGAAAGAAAATGTAGCTATCCTAACTTACAAAATGAAAGTATAGGAAATTCCCTAAGTGGGCCCCCTTAGGTAATGTCAAAAGTAGACAATAGATTAGGCGAAAAACTTCATAAACTTTATTGATTCAAGGTAAAACAATACATAGCACACAATCTCTCTTGACTATATTTCTGAAACTGAAAATGTGTTTACATAGCAATCTTCTAGCCCATTCTCTGAAGGAGAATGGGCTATTTATTGAAAACTAAATCTAACTACTAACTAACCTTCCCTTATAAATCGAGAGGTCTTTATTACATTCAACTAACTTAGCAAAGCAGTGGATAGAAATGAAAGAACTGAGTCAAATCAGTTTATCAAACTTAAAGTGCCATCATCTTGGATTTATGCACCATCAAGATGCCTGAGCTAGATTTCTAAAACACTCCTCTTGTATGGCGGATGAGTTGAAACCGACTCCCTATTCTTTAGCAGCTGAACTGGCCTTCGTTGATTTGGTCTTCTATCCATAAGTGGGAATTGAATTCCTTCCTCCAATCGTGGTACCTGCAAAATATCCCGTCAGCTATTCCTGAGGTAGAGAGTTAGCTCAACACGTTCAACATTTAAGACGATTCATCATTTTATTTATACATCTATTTAACCATTAATCTAAAGCAAACATTATTCCAGGCGTGGCTGCAGGAAGTTCAACAGTAGAGGCTGTAGGAGGTTTGTCATCACACAAGGTTTACCAAGGCATTCATCAAACTAATAAAACATTTAAATTAATAACCATGGAAGACTTAGTGTAATATACTTATTACATTAAACATAAATTTTTTTTGTTTTATCCCATAATCAACACCAAATGTTTGTTTTAGCATAATGAAAAAGTATAAAAGTGTTTGTAAAAGTATGATCTAGATGTGCCAAAAACTGGGCTCATCATTCCCCTCAACCGACTATTTGTTGGACCCTTCAACAAATCTATCATTTCTTCTCCTAGCAAATTCTCTTAAATCAACATTCTGCTGTTGTCCACACTCTCCATTCTGGAAACTCCAGAAGTGAGCTCACATCGCCTTCAGCCTTTGCCATCTGTTATCCTCAGAACTCTTGTTATATATGCTATTGTCCCCCTACATAGACAATAATGGCCATAGGAAAATAGGTGGTTGTATAACCAAGGGCAACCAATTCTCCCTTTTTGTCCTGACATTCCTCATGTATCTCTCTGCCCTTCTGGTTGCTGCATACAAGGTATTAGTAGAGTGTGGTTCTGCTCTTTTTAGTTGAAATGGAAGATGTTCCCATCTTGTTTGAATGTGCAGGTTTACAGCCCCAAGATCATTGTTTATTACCTGGGAATACTAAGAAAATATTTCTTGCCTCAAAGGCTCAATTAATGGCCTGGCTCTTTCATCTCTCCACAATTTCTTCCAATCAAAGTAGATACCTATTCTATTCTTTGATTCATTCCTCACTGATAACGGCATATTGACTTCATCATGCTGATGACTATCAAATTTTTCCCCCTTGCTTATCTCATTGGTGATCCAGGAGATCAAAGCGCTAATATGAATATCGCCAACATAACATAAGGGGTTCCAATCTTTATCCTTGGGTATAGCCAAATTATGCAGATAAAATTCACACAGAAGATTCCTGATGTGCAGAGGTGAATCTCTATATGCCTCATAAAATTCTTTTGGGGTATCTAATGAAGGATTTTTACCTTTCCAGATTCTAATAAGTTGGAAGTTCAAATAAGTTCAAATACAACTCTTTGAGATACATTGCATAAATAGGCGAAGGCGCTCGACACTGCATTAGACGTGGAACAAGCTCTACCACTTGGTTGAGAGTGTTATTTAAGTTAGCAATTTCCAGATTCTTGTTCTGGATTATTCTTTGTAATCTCTCAATTTCAAGTGCAGAAGTAGTCTACTGATCTTGGAGTTCTTCAAAACATTCCATCCCTGCAACAAATTTCGTGACATGGAGAGGAGGTCTATGATTATATCTTACTGCAAGTGATCCCTGTACTTCTTCAGTTACACCCACCTTTCTTTGTTCCTCTTCTCCAATTACCTCTGTATTATTTGATGGTTCAAAGTTTTCTTGTCCTGAATTACCTTCCTGTTGCCAACCTTCCTAATCTTCCTGGGCAGCAAGAATCTCAACAGTCATGCCAATGCTATCACCCGCTCCTTCAGGTGGAATCACAACTGCTACCTCTTCCTTCCCAACATTTCCTACTTCTTCCTATAGCTATCTTGCCATACTTTCTTGTATCTGCTCTGCAATGGTAGCCAATTCATCCAGGCGCGCTCCTTCGGGTGTACCTATGGTCTCCACAACAACAGGTTTCTCCATTTCTAGTATAGGACTGGAAGGTTCTGAGGTTGGTGATTTGGCAGGGGTAACATCAAGTGATTGTCGAGCTTCCTAGTTCTGGAGTCTAGAACTCCTTATTATGGGAGTAGGAATTGTCTTAAGCTTCCTTGAGGGCTTTTCCAGAGGAACAAAGAGGTTTTCTTTTTGTTTCCTTTTTGTAGGCTTAGGGGTTGCCACAATGGGTGACTTCCCTTTCTTAACATTGGAAGAAGACTCGAGATTTTTGATAGGGGTTTTTCAGAAAGAGGAATGTCATCCTGTGAATCGGATGATTCCTAAGTAGGGGACATAGCGGCAGAGGTCTGGCCTATGGACTGAGAGGTTCGTCACTTGAAGGTAAGAGGTTCCCCTCTAGGTCCAACATTTTGAATTTTGGGATTAAAATTGACAATGAATTCCTCCCAGGTCATCCCTGATGTATCTTGAACAAATTTTTCAACAAGTAATTTAATAAGGCAGTGGTGGGATACGAAGTTAACCCTACCCTTTCTAAATTCAACAACACTATTGGATAACAAATTGTAAAGGAAGTCAGGAACATTCATCAACAATCCATGGTGTAAATGAGACAAAAGTTTGAAGTGATGAGAATGCAAGGCTTAAAACCTACCTTCACAGGTTATGTATTTGATTATGTATCCCACCCGTGACACCCAGTCCTGCGGTAGACTCATCCTTTGTGCACCTTGCTTATCTACCCGTAGTGGAGGCTCATTCGGCCGAGTAAACTCTGCCCTGATGCTCTTTGCATCCCTTCCTCGAAGAAATGTTTCTTCGACTTGAGGTAATCTCGTTATCTCTGCAATTCTGTCAATTGATGCATTCATTGTTATACCTCTAACTTTTACTTCTCCTTCTTGAAATGTCTTGTAAATTCCTCTGCAATGTCTACATCAAATTTTTCAAGTTTTAGGAAGTAATTAAGCCACACATATTGCCTGAATGGTGGCACATGCAGCACATCCTGCAGCAGGATGTTATGATCTGTAGGCTCATGTCGAATCGGCTGACCTCCCATATCCTTAGTTTTCTGTAATCTAAACCTTTAGGAAATAATCATCGAGCTTTTTTAAACTTACACAACCAGAACTTCCTGCAACCCAACTCTACAACACTTTCCTCCCCTCAAGCAAAACTTTTGAACCCCTCTTCAAAAGATACATAAATTATAAGAAAAAGAATTCAAACATTCAATATATTTGAAGGAGAAAGTAATCATAGATGAGTAAAATATATTTAGGTTCATTATTTCAGGAGGTATGGTGTTCAGTTCATTAATTGGAGATTTTCAAATATCTGGAGCTCATGTCGAAAAGACAGTGACAATGGATGTGACAAGGCCTTGAGGCGGTGGAAACAATTATGTGGCACAAAGATATGAAATAGAAAAATGTGCCCAATTGTGCGGAAAGGCCGAAAGGGATGGAAACCATAATGGAATGTAGTTTGCATTAATTAATACCAAAATAAATTTAATAAATAAAACAACTAAGCAATCTTAAAGTGAAGTGGAACTCACATGGATGGAACTGTCGTAATTACCTGATGTGACTTCACTTTTTTATTGAAAAATGGGATCCGTAGAAACGTGGATGGTATGGAGAATGACAGGTGGATGAGGTGGCAGAAAGAATATGAGTGGACGGATTACGGATGGAGCGAGTGAATGGAATGGGGATCCGAGTGGATGACCCCTTTATTATGACAGATTTATGCACTTTTATGCATGGCCTAGGGAATCGAGTGATAACTCTATCCCTTTGGCTGCAAGATCAACTGTTTCCTGCACAAAATCGAACTGGCTCAGAAATTCTTCCCTGTCAATGGGCTTATAATAGAGCGTGAGACGATTCCCATTGACTAGTAGCTTGAATCGGACCTCATCAATGGTCCTTAATTGTACAACACCATTTTTGAATACTTCCTCTATCTCATATGGATCCAACCATCTACTTTGCAGTTTGCCTTGATTGTCCTTATACCGTGAGTCATATAACAGAGCCCAATCTCCTGCTTTGAATTTATTTTCTTTAATGTACTTATCATGCCATTTTATTCGCCGATTTTGTATTATCTCAGTGTGGTGCAGGGTAGTCTTTCGGAGCTCATCCAAGGCATTGAGTTGCATGACTCTTTCCTTTTGTGCAGTTGTTAAGTCCATGCCCATTTCCAATGTTGTTCTTAGAGTTTTATGTTCAAACTCTATTGGCATCAGAGCTGTTTTACCATACACCATTTCAAAGGGTGTATATCCTGTAGCAGTCTTCCATGTAGTTCGGTAGGCCCATATAGCTTATGGTAATCTTGCAGCCCAGTCCTTTCTATGCAAATCTACAGTCTTAGTCAGAATGGCCTCTATATCCCTATTGGTGATCTCCACTTGACCATTAGCCTGTGGATGATAAGGAGTTGATTTCCAGTGCCTTATGTTATATTCATTAACTAAAGCTATAATTAGAGTGGAGGTAAATTGTGCCCCTTGATCTGTCACTATTTCTTTAGGGACACCAAATCTGGTGAATATTTTCTCATAAAGGAATTCTGCTACTTTATTATCCCTAGCATGCTTCATAGGTTTAGCTTCTACCCACTTTGTCACATAATATGTGCATACAAGGATATAAGACTTACCATTTGAAGGCAGATCAATTGGTCCTACAAAATCCAGTCCCCATTTGTCAAAGGGGGTAACAATCACTTGTGGAAATAGAGGCATCTTGTTTGATCTGGTTGGTCTTCCCATCCTTTGGCATCTGTCACATCTCCTGGTGTATTTGGCTACATCTCTATGCAGAGTTGGCCAATAGTAGCCAGTATTTAAGATTTTCATTGCTGTCATTTTTGCAACAAAATGCCCACCACACGGCTCATCATGACTTGCATGCAGTATATCATGAGTATCTTACTCTCGTACACATCTCCTCATAACTTGATCTGGCCCTGTATAAAACATGCAATCTGCAATCCAAGAAAAGTTAAAACTTTTCTCTACCAATAATCGCTTTTCTTTAGGGGAGAATTGAGGAGTTCTTCCTGCAACAAGATAATTTGCTATATCCACATACCATGGGTGAATAACCTTGATTGCAAACAAATGCTCATCAAGAAAGGAATCCTCAATAAGTGCAGAGTTATCTTGTCTTTGAATCCTAGATAGGAAATCAACAACCACATTGGCTTTACTTGGCTTGTCCACAATTGTAATGTCAAATTCCTGCATGAGCAACAACCACCTTGCTAGTCTTCCTGTTATTGAGCTTTTGTTCATAAGATACCTGATTGTTGCATGATCGGTGTGGAAAAATATTTGATAGCCTGTTATATAATGCCTGAATTTGTTGAGGGCATAAATGATTGCTAACATTTTTTTTCTGTAATAGTGTAGTTGACTCAGCTCCTTGCAAGTTCTTGCTGATGTAATACAGTGCATGTTCAGTTGAACCACCCTTTTGTCCTAAGACAACACCAATAGCATAATCTGACACATCAGTATGAATATAGAATGGAAGTGACCAATCAGGTCCTTTTAACACAGGTGCTTGTGTAAGGGCAATTTTCAGATCAAGGAATTGTCTTTCACATCCCTCTGTCCAGGCAAAATCTACATCTTTTTTCAACAAACTGTATAGAGGGGTTGTTTTTTGACTGAAATCTTTGATGAATCTTCTATAGTATCCAACATGTCCCAAAAAGCTTCTCAGTTCCTTTTGCTTGGTAGGAAAGGGGAGATTAGAGATGACTTCAATCTTAGAAGAATCAACCTGTATCCCTGCAGCAGAAATATAGTGACCAAGCACTATTCCCTCTTGCATCATCATGAAGCACTTCTGACTATTTAGTGACAGGTTATGATCTTCACACCTCTGTAGTACCTTCTTCAAGTTGTCCTGCGCTTCCTCAAATGTTCCACCATAAACAGTAAAATCATCCATGTATATCTCCATGCAGTCATATGAGATATCTAAAAAAATACTTATTACAGCTCTCTAGAAAGTTGCAGGTGCATTGCAGAGACTGAAAGGAAAAATGAAGTAGGAAAATGTCCCCCAAGGGCATGTAAAAGTAGTCTTTTCCTAATCCTCTGGAGAAATCTTGATTTGATTGTATCCATTGAAGCCATCAAGGAAAGAGAAATACTTTTTCCCTGATAAATTATCCAGTACTTGATCAATGAAGGGAAGAGGAAAGTAATCCTTCTTTGTTGCAGAGTTGAGTTCCCTATAATCTACACACACTCTCCATTTTCCTCCTTTCTTAGGAACGATAACCAGTGGGGAGACCCATTGGCTATCCAAGATTGGGTAGATAAAGCCAACATTCAACATCTTCTGCAATTCTTCTTTAACAATTTCTCTCAAGGTTGGGTCGATTCTCCTCTGAGGCTGTCTAATAGGTTTAAACTCACTGTTGATGAAAATTCGGTGTGTACATAGCTTTGGATCTAGTCCTTTCATGTCACTATAATCCTAGGCAAAAACAGGTTTATGGGTAGTAAGCATTTTGACCATTGATTCTTGTTGCTTGCTAGTAAGTTTATTTTTGATATTCAAGGTTTTTCTTGCAACTACTTCTACTTGGGAAGTCAATTCAAGCATGGATACTTCAAATAGAAAAGGCATGTCTACTTCATGGGGCAATGATGTGTGCAAACAGTCAGTTGCTGCAGGATAGTGAGCTGATGTGGGCGGAGGGAGAATGGTCTGTAAGGTGCATGGACTTTCTTCAAAATGAGGTTGTTCAATACCATAATTATTCAGTAGGACATTGTGTAGTACCTCTTCCTCCTCTTTTTGTGCAATGAAAGGCTCTCTGGTAATCATCATGAGACTGGCCACCGAGTTCACTTCCTCTTCTTCTCCCAAATCAGGCCAAATGATCTGTCCAGACTCAAGTTGAGGCTGAGATGGAGAATAGAGGGTAAGCTTCTTTGTGTTATACCCATCAGATATTGTCATGTTACCAGTCCTACATCCAATATAAGCATCTGCAGTGGCTAACTACGACCTTCCTAGAATTACATGATAACCTCCTAATGATGCTTTTGGAGACAAAATCATAAAATCAACAGGATATTCCCATGAATTTAGGGTGACAACTAAGTCTTCCACTACCCCATCAGGTTTGACAGTTAAACTATCAGCAAGTTGTAAGATTGTAGGTGTAGGTCTCAGGTCAGAAATACTCAGTTTAAGCACAAGGTCTTTGGTCATGACATTGATGGAAGCTCCAAGATCTACTAAAACATTCTTAATTTGAACCCCATTAATATTAATTTCAATAACAGGGCTGCCAGGGTTTGAATATTTTGGGATGGTAAGCTTCCCTAGCATCAAATTAGAGAGTTGGCCTAAAACATGAATAGTCTGAGGGTCTTTCTTCTTCCTACCCGACTTCTTTAGACATGCTTCTTTGATGGCCTTGTTGTAAATAGGTACTTCCTTAATTGCTTGAAACAAAGGAATTTTGACACATATGTGCTTTAGTTGGTCAAGAATGTCAAAGACAAACTCTTCTTTCTTTTTCACAATTTCACCTTCCAACCTTTGTGGGAAAGGAGGTGACGGTGTATTGGATACCTTAGGTAATGATGGAGTCTGTATTGGCTCAGTAGGCTGGACTAGGCCATTGGCATCTTTTTCTTGCTCAATCTCTTTAGATGGCAATTCTGAGATTATGGGAGGAGATGGTGTGGGCAACACAGTTCCTGAACGTAAGTTGATATTATTTAGGTTGAGAGCATAGGCAGGTTGATTATTAGGATCGACAAAATAAACTTGTTGTTGTTGTTGCTGCTGAGGTTGGTTATTTGGATTAGGTGCTGCTTGAGTAGGCAGTTGGGTTGGCTTTGGATTCTGGCTTTGATTGGCTACAGGAGGTGGCATTATTGACTGCTACTGGGGTTGTTGCAGGAAACCAATGGGTGGATTTGACCATTGTTGGCCTCCTCTCCACTGGTTAGACTGTTTCCAATTCCCTTGTGGAGGTTGCCACTGATTTTGCTGTGGTGACTGCCAGTTTCCTTGTGGGGGTTGCCAATGGTTTTGTTGAGCATTTGGCCAAAGATTATTCCATTGAGGTTGAGAATATGGGCCATAACTTGGAGGATCCTGGTTCTGCCACTGATTATTATATGAACCAAAATTTTGCAAGGGGTCTTGAAGCATACCTTGTCTTGGGGCCCATGGCCTGCGCTGAGCAACAAAGAACACTTCTTCCTCTCCAATGGATTTTAACTCAGTAGAAAGATGTTGCACCTCCAAATTGGCTACTACTTTGTATCTGCAGTCCTTCTTCCTCTGTCTGTAGTGAGGGCAATATTCAGCCAGCATCGCATCAACTTCTTATTTCTTCCTTCTAGCTTGCATGGTGTCCAGCTGAGTAGCTACATCATTTATAATATCTTGCTTGAAGTCGGACATAAGATTAGAGAGTTCTCCTTTTGATACGCCTAAACCACTTCCTTTTGCAATAGAGGGTCGGAACCCCCTGCCTTTCTTCACATTTGCCCTAGAGTAATTGAGACAGATCTTCTTAATGTCATCTCAATTACTTTGGGTGATATCTCCTCTAGCCATGAGGTCTAGTGCTTCCATGCAGGTATTATTGACTCCTCTTAGAAAGAGAAGTTTTTTAGACTCCTCATTTAACTAGTGCTGAGTGTTTTTCTGCACATTGAACAAAAACCTAGATACATAGTCCTCCAAGGTTTCATCCTCCTTTTGTGACATCTTGAAGATGTCATCTCCTCTCATATCATTTCCCCTACAATATTCTTTATACTTTCCTAAGAACAACTCCTTCAATTCATCCCAAGTGGCCGTTGCATTGCCCCCTAATCCCATGAACCATTTTAAGGCTGACTCCTTTAAAGTAGAAGGAAATAATTTCATCTTACGGGCTTCAGTAGTATAATCATAACTCCTACATAGGATGTCAAACTCAAACAAGAAGGTATGAGGGTCCTCTGTAATAAGACCATAGAATTTTGGAAGTAATGAGGCAGGGATATTTTTGAAATTATTATTGTCATGCAAGTTAGGGAGTGGGAATGGAAAAGTAGGCCTTGCCATCCTTGGTGGTGGTCTTGGGTTAGCTCCTAGCTGGTAGATGACAGGGGCAAGTGGATTATTATGGGGGTGCTAGTTATTGAAAATGTGCAGGTTATTCAATTATGTTGTGAGTAAATCAAAGTTATTAGGCTCATCAAACAGGTTCAAACTGATCTCCGAGGAAGAAGAAGATGAAGTGACTAGGTCCTGTCCAGCATCCAAATATGGTTCTTCTGAGATAATTTCTGGGTCAATCTCTGGGTCATTTTCTTGGATATCTAAACGTCTAGGAAGAAATCTTCCAAATTGGTCTCTTCTTCTAAGCATACAATAATAAGTAAATCTAACTATGAAAAATGTTGGAATAGTGAATTTTGATCTAAACTCTAGGAATAAAACTTCAAGCTACCTACTAGCATGCCCGCAATAGGTCTTTAGTTTGACACCATCCCCGACAACGGAGCCAAAAATGTAGTGTTCTTTAATCAACTTAATAACTAGGAATATGAATTCCTCTACTTAGGGATTGAACATCACAACCAGCAGCCATAATATGTTAAAGAACCTCATTTAATTATCAACCCGAGGACGTAAACTTGAAATGGGTCAGCACAATATATGCACTAATCACCTTTCCATACATGCATGATTTCCTAAGATGCTTTATATGGGAACTCTAATTACTGGGATAACTTTACTGAATAACTCTCTTTGGAAATGAAAACTGAAAGATGAAACTACTTTGCATCTAGTGGCTGCAGGAACAGTTGACAACTTTGTGTTTCTGCCAGCTGCAAGAACAGGCACATTAACTTCTATGAAAGAAAATGCAGCTATCCTAACTTACAAAATGAAAGTATAGGCAATTCCCTAAGTGGGCCCCCTTAGGTAATTCCAAAAGTAGACAATAGATTAGGCGAAAAACTTCATAAACTTTATTGATTCAAGGTAAAACAATACATAGCATGCAATCTCTCTTGACTGTATTTCTAAAATTGAAAATGTGTTTACACAACAATCTTCCAGCCCATTCTCTGAAGGAGAATGGGCTATTTATTGAAAAATAAATCTAACTACTAACTAACCTTCCCTTATAAATCGAGAGGTCTTTATTACATTCGACTAACTTAGCAAAGCAGTGGATAGAAATGAAAGAACTGAGTCAAATCAGTTTATCAGTCTTAAAGTGCCATCATCCTGGATTTATGTGCCATCAAGGCGCCTGAGCTAGATTTTTGAAACACTCCTCTTGTATGGCAGATGAGTTGAAATCGACTCCCTATTCTTCAGCAGCTAAACCGGCCTTCATTGATTTGGTCTTCTATCCACAAGTGGGAATTGAATTCCTTCCTCCAATCGTTGTACCTGCAAAATATCCTGCCGACTATCCTGAGGTAGAGACTTAGCTCAACACGTTCAACATTTAAGATGATTCATCATTTTATTTATACATCTATTTAAGCATTAATCTAAAGCAAACATTATTCCAAGCGTGGCTGCAGGAAGTTCAACAATAGAGGCTGCAGGAGGTTTGTCATCACACAAGGTTTACCAAGGCATTCATCAAACTAATAAAACATTTAAAGTAATAACCATGGAAGACTTAGTGTAATATACTTATTACATTAAGCATAAAAAGTTTGTGTTTTATCCCATAATCAACACCAAATGTTTGTTTTAGCATAATGAAAAAACATAAAAGTGTTTGTAAAAGTATGATCTAGATGTGCCAAAAATTGGGCTCATCACACCCCTCAAGGCGATTACATACCAAAATCATTCAAACTGGCTTTTCCTTGCACCAATAACATCGCCGAATATGAAGCCCTTCTCACAGGCCTTAGAATCGTAGTCCAATGGCACATCACTCATCTGCAAGTTTTTGGTGACTCCGAGTTGGTTATAAAATAGGTCAATGATGAGTTTCTAACAAAAGATGAAAATTTGTCGCCTTACAAACGTATGGTGGATGACTTCAAAAAATATTTCACCTCCATCCAATTTGAGGAGATCCTGATACTTCAGAATAAGGCAACAAATGCTATGGCTACCATAGGTTCTCTCCTCGACATGCCAAAAGACCGCACAGATTGTCAGTTCCTAGTTGAGCAACTCCTAATCCCAGCGTACGTTATCCCTGAGAGTGACATGGTGTGTGATATTGTAGGTCCTGAATCCCCTTGGTACCACGAAATTTACACCTATATTCATAACAATACCCTCCCACCTGATCTCATGAGAAACCAATGTAAATCATTCATCTAATGCACCGCCCACTACACCATCATCGGTGATACACTTTATCGACGTGGGTATGATGGAACTCTCCTTCGTAGATGAAACCAAAGCCCGCACGACATTAACGAAAGTGCATAGTAGTACTTTTGGGGCCCATTCTAATGGTATGACCCTAGCCAAACGAATTCTAAGAGCAGGATATTACTATCCTACAATGGAACATGATGCTTGTGAATATATCAAAAAGTGTCTTTCATGTCAACAACACGCAGATTTGATTCACACCTCGACACAAGAGCTACAACCTATCATGACACCCCGGAAATTTTCACAATGGGGTTTCAACTTGATTGGCAAGATCTACCCTCCATCCTCTAATGGTCACACTTTTATCATCACAACTATTGAATACTTCACCAAGTGGGTGGAAACCATACCACTCACTCAAATAACTGGTGTTCAGATCTCTAAGTTCATCCTCTGTAGGTATGGTATCCCCTCCGCCATAAGCACCGACACCGGAAAGCCATTCAAGAATAAGTGTATGAAGCTTCTTTGTGACACGTATCATATCCAACATCATTGATCCACCCCCTATTATCCCCAGGGTAATGGACAAGTAAAAGAAACAAACAAAACATTGATCAAAATCATTAAGAAGATGGTCAATAGCACTGGACGAGATTGGCACCTCCATATCTATCCCGCTCTTTGGGCCTACCGTACGTCCATCCGCACCCCCACTGGCACTACTCCATACTCTCTTGTCTATGGCGCTGAAGCCATCTTTCCAATTGAAGTCGAAATCCCTTCACTTTGAATATCCCTCAAGAATCTCATTACTGACGAAGACACCCGAGTGGCACGCCTGGCACAATTGGAATTGTTGGATGAAAAATGGGTCAAGGCTTATAACCATATGCAAGCCTAGTAGCACTGAATCAAAAGAAGCTACAATAAGAAATTCCACCCTCGCCAATTCAATGTTGGTGATTTGGTCCTTAAGGAAAATCTGCGGAATCAGCAAGATCGAGAGAAAAAGGGTAAGTTTGAAGCAAATTGGTTGGGCCCTTATGTCATCACCACAAAGTATGGTTATGACGCCTATAGGCTCTCTACACTTGAAGGGGAGCCCTTGGAAGAACCCATCAACATCATGCATCTGAAGAAGTTCTATACTTAGGTCAGTTGGGGTATCCTTCCTGGTAAAAGTCAAAAAAAGTAAAAAAAATACAAAAAAATCAAAAAATAAAAAATATAGCAAAAAGAAATAATTCATCGTATGGTGAAAACCACCCCTGCGTGGCACCTTCGATATGTACGATTGGTGAAAACTTGGCAACAGGTGCCTTTCATATAGGGCTTAATCATTATCTACCTTGCGTCCTGGTTACTTTATGGCTTATTCACCGATTCCTCAATCCCGACATCCTCCCATCCGCTTACATCACCTCGTCACTTGGTATATTTTGGTGGAGCATTGGATGACCGCCATTCGCTATCCAACATATTGAGCTTGTTATCCTAATCTGAGCTTGTGTCGTCTCATTGTCATGTTCGTCTCCACCTAGGTTCACTCCTTGTGTTCGTCTCCATCTAGGTCTCATCACGTCTTCTCTTGAAGTACGATGCCTCTACGCTTGCACGTAGGCAAGGCTAATCTTTGATTGGCCCCTGAGGCATTGTGTCCTTCATCATCTATCCTTATGGTCTACTTTTTGATCTTGTCCTGTCTGAACTACGTTTCCCCTGCGCTTTCATGTAGGCAAGGTTGATCTTTTGATCTGCCCCCGGGGCTTGTGTTTGTCTTGGTCATCCATCAGTTTCCATCAGTTCACTTTTCGCTCTTTTACCATGGTCTTCTCTTGAGCTATGAGGGCTCTGCGCTTTCACGTAGGAAAGGTTGATCTTTGTTCAACCCCCGAGCCCCTAGGTCTTTAGGTTGTGTCTTGTCCTCTTGTTGTCAAGTATGTCCCTATCATTGTTGATTCTTCACAAACAAGATCTTCTTGTATTAAGAAATCTGCCCAATGACAATTATCCTACGTCATCTAGGTCACTTTAGCTTAGTATCTATCATCGGTCTTAATAGGATGCATCTTTCCTAACATACCACATCAACCCCATCCATCCTTGGGATCTTATGGCAAAGGACGTTTGTAATTGATCATGATCTTTTGGTACTTTTGGCTTTTGTTTATTATTTGAGCTCCCTCTTTTAACTAGTCAAGATCAGCATAATCCATCATATTATGGTGTGTTTTTCCAAGTCAACATAGGGGCATCTCTTGACTATTTTATCGTTGTTGTCTGTTGGGATGCTCCATGTAGTACCCACCAAGATTCCTCTCAAATCCTGCATTATGTGGGGGCATCTCTTTGTGCTTGTGGTTATTCTAATACCTGGCACGACCAAAGTCATCACGACTTTGGGGTATTGGGATAACCTTCTTGTTTGTTGTGTTTATTTTATGCATTGGACATTAATCCGTCTTGGTTTACATACCCTGACGCCCAATTTCTTATGCTATAGAAAAAATCAGTGCTCTAAAGGATGGCAAATTGCATTCATGTTGCATTTCATCTCATTGCATATTCACCTTTCATCCAATCTTATTCCTACATCTATGATTCTTGATTTTGGTTGTGCAAACACTCATTCATTCATTCTTACTAACTTTCTTTCTTAGGATCCCTATGGTTCTTGATAGGTACTGTGCCCCACACACCCTATGCCTATCACCTACCCATTGATACTTATGTCTATATTACATTTAGTGTGCTGGTTCATCATTTATCCATTTGCATCAATTCATTAGGTTCATTTATCTATTTGCATCAATTCATTTAGGTTCATCATTTATCCATTTGCATCAATTCATTTAAGTTCATCATTTATCCATTTGCATCAATTCATTAGATTCATTCATCCATACATTTCCATATATTTTCATACCCATTTATGAATCATTATTAGGTCCATATTAATTACATCATACATTGACATCGCATCCATATCAACACAACTCAACATATATATATGTGCATAACATACATCATCTGTCATAAAAACATAAATATATAACCATCTGCATAACATAAATCATCTATCACAAAAATGTCCAACATAATATCAATGGGAACCATCACATATCATAATCACATACATCCCGTCCTCAAAATAATGTGCATCCTCTAAAGATATATGTGATACACCTCCATCGAGTACCTATATCATGTCACTTGTCCTATGCCTACCCTGAGCTGCCCACACCTGACCTTTGAGGAGACTCAGGCACTAGTTTCCTGTATGTCGAAGTCCCCTAGGACTCACGAGCTGGAGTCCCGAATCATGAAAGAGTCAGCTCAAAATTGTTGTACTCTCTGGTCTATATCCCTAATGAGTGGGACGGTATCGACATCTGTGGTACCTACCTAACATAGTGCATTGTTTGCTGTGCCAGATCTGGCATTGCCTACTCATATGCACATCTCCAATAGCCCGCCTCCTGCATATACTCATCCCACTATCCTGCCTGGAACTTGGCACCATTCCGCTTATACCAATATCTATCCCACTCTTTGGTGATGGCTCACCACTCCTGCTCCCATGCCTTCTCTGCTGCTATCAGCATTCGTACCTACTCTACGGTCCTCCTCTCTTCCTGAACACTCTGTAGCTCTTCTTGCAAGCCCTGTACAAATAACTTTGTCCCATCACCCTGCATTCGCTGTGCTTGCCTTTATGCTATATCTTTTCGAAATTCTCTACTTGGCCCACTGCTGCATCTCTCTAAAACTGTAGAATCTGAACATGTCTCTATGCATCATCCCTCTCTCCCTATAGCATCTGCACCTGTCCCTATGCACTCTCTCTCTCTGCACTGTCTCTAACCCAGCCTCTGCAACCTCCGCCCTCGCTCTCATCTCCTCTAAGGATGCCTTTGTAGTAGATATCCTCTCCAAAAGGTTTGCCCACTCACCCTGCAGCCCTGCCACCTGTCCTCTCAGTGTCTCCATCTACCCTCCCCCTACTAGCTTCGATTGACCCCGCATCTAAGCCACTGTCATCGCTGCCTCTAATCTGTCTCGATCCCAAGTCACCTGAGCCAGCTCACCCTGTACTCTCTCCATCTCTGCTCATATATCCTCTCTCTCCCTCTCTGTCGCCAGTATATATGTTGTCAGATGACCCACAACATGCTCAAACTCTATCAACTTTGATTCCTCCACCCTCTGCATTTCTGCCTCCGCCCTCCTCAACTCCTCCTCTAACACCCATATCTCCGCCTAGGTCCCTCTTAGTAACACCACTGGAGCCATCGATACTACTTCTAATGGCTCCACCACCTGCACATCCATGTCCATTGTCTCCACCTCTACCTCCTCTTGAACCGACTCCACCCAGCTCACCACTTGGATCCTCTGCAGCTGTCCTTTCCTCCACACCCTCATCAATCTCCTCGATTGTCCTCCAGCCTGCCCCTCCCCCTTTACCTCCTCATGTGCTCCCTCCTGCAGATCTATAGCCCTCGCCTCCTCCTGCTCGACTCTCACCTACACTCACCTTCGTCGTACTCTCCCACCAATCCCTATCTAAGTAGCCCTCCCCTCCACCACCCCTAACATCTCCACCTCTAGCTCACTCGCTCCTAGCTCCATCTCCTCCCCCCCTCACCTCGCCCTCCTGCCTCCATCTCCTCCCCCACAACTCTCCTGGCCTTGCTCCAAGGATGCCTCCTCCTAACCATTCTCCTCCTCTCTAGCTGATCTCCAACACCACCCTCATCCGCCCTACCACTTTGATGTCCCGCATCCTCCTATCCCCCCTTCTCCTGCTCATCCTCTGGCCCCCACTCCATGGCTCCCATGATCAGCTCCTCTGGTGTGATCCTCTCCCATTGGTGGTTGCAAAACCACAGAGTGTACCGATCTGTAACTCCTGCATCCTCTGGGCCCACCCCTCTCCCTAGATAGGGCACCCCACTTGCCATCACCCACGCCTCCCTCGCTGCCCTCATTGACAACCTCGCTCTCCATGGTACCTCTCTGGGTAAGTCAACGAAACATAGTCGACGTTGCTGGAATATCCTACATGAGTCCAAACTGCCTCATCACCCTATCCGGACGATGAGCCTCCACTATGTGTCCCTGAATCCCAATCAGGAAACATTTGCATCCAAAGAAACCCCGATGTCTCTCCTCCTCAGCCCTCCATCCCCTAAACCGCCAATACATATATGGCCGCCATACTATGTCCTCCTCTTGTATCTTATCAAATGCTCTCCTCCATTGATCCATCTCTCCCTGCATTTCATACCGTAGGATATAGCCCCTGGATGCCTCGAACTCCCAAGCCACCAACTCTCTATCATCCAACTCTCCTCTCCTCACCACTATGGGTCTCCTCACCGCAATATGCTCCCACCCCCACACCTGCAATAGTGTCTTGTGTGTCATGCTCTGCATCCCCCGATAACAGATCACATGCATGTCTTGGTATAACTGGGCCAATACGCATGAACCCCAAAAAAACTGTCCCTCCCGCCACTCGACAATATGTCGAATCACCTCCATATACCATAAGCTGCAAAATCGTCTACTTTGATCCGACAGTAATATCCCACTAATCAGAACACACAAAAATAGTGGTAATGCTGGCAACCCCAAGGCCAGACATTTGTCTACATCTATCTGCCCCCTCTGTATTGGCAAGTCATCTCGCCCAAATAGCACCAGGACAGTCTCATCTAACTGCGCTCCTCTCGACACCACCTCACTCACTAACTGACCTGCTATCGACAACCTCAAAATCCGCCACACATCCTCTAATGTCACAGTCATCTCCCCTATTGGAAGATGGAAAGTCGATGTCGCCGAGCTCCATCTCTCTATCAAGGCTGTCAGCATCGTTCGATGCGCTCCAATCTTCAAAAACTGCACTAAGTGCAATAACCCCGCCTGTTCCAATGATGCGTGGTCCACCCCACTCAGAGCCTCTATCGTCACTGCTAGTGCCTCTAGCCTCCGCTCATGGGTTTGTAATCGACCAAAATCCTACAATCATAACATTCACCTTATCAACCCTCTTCAATTTCTTTTCTGATCTCGGGACTTTCTTTTTCTTCTCTCTCTCTCTCTTCTCTCTCTTTCCTCACCCATACCCTCTAACTCACTCCCCCCCTTTCCCGGGTTGGGGCGGACCCGCCCTTCGCTGCAGGGTGGACCCGCCCCTATGGAGGGGCAGACTTGCCCCTGGCCAAGGCGGACTCGCTGCTGTAGCAGGGCGGACCTGCCCCTGGTTGGGGCAGACCGACCCCTGCAACGGGGCGGACCTGCCCCTAGCCAGGGCGGTGACGACTATCCGCCCCACCGCAGGGCGAACTCGCCCAACCTTGAGGTGGACCCGTCCACTGGAGGGCATATTCGCCCTCCTGCGGGCGAATCTTTTTTTCTTTTCAAAATCCCTTTTTTTTCAACAAAATTTTCTATTTTTTCTGACTACCCATTTTTCTAGCCTAACCCGCCCACAAAATCCATATATTATATTTTTCAGAAAACTTTTGAAATGCGTTAAAATCACGAAAATAATGCATATGGGTTTTTGACGCTAACCTGATGGGCCCCACCCTGCTGACTGTACGCTCGTCGGACCTTGTCCACTCGGTGGATGATCTCGGTGTCGTTATCTTGCGGCATCTTTACTCCTCGTCTGCTTCCTCTTCTCTCCTCTTCTTTCAACTGCTATAGTGCAAATGAGGTGAGGTAATTTTCAAAATTACTTTATATTTATTTCCCACCCTTTTTAAGGGGTATTTTTTACCCCATATTTACCTTTTTTTTCCTCTAATTAATCTCTTCCCTTCTCGAGGCCGCCATTTGCACCCCGTTTGTCTGATTGAATTCGTTCAAAAGGAAAACTTGCCTAATTTTTCATGCTCTTTCCAACCATACCATCCATTTCTTCCTATCGAGAAGTCACCTGAGACCCCTCTTTTTCCTCCGTCATCCTCTCGAGGGGGCATACCCTTTACATTTATCCATTTTCCTTGCCATAGTCATTCCCTTGCAGGATTGGGGCATCTTCATCCATTCCCCCACTAATTGGACAACTCAGGTCCTCCTCCCCATGCTTGGGCATCATCTTTCGGTTACTTCCTCTATATAGTCATCTACATTTTATTTTTTTCGAAGCATAGTTATTCTAATGGTACTTCGAAGAAGGGAAAAATGTAGACATCTAAATTTGATCACTTCCATATGATCAAAATCGTCTACTCTATCCATTTATGTCATTTATAGTGATTAAATAATTTATTTAATTATTATTTCATTTTCTGCCTAAGGTTCTTAAAGTATGTGATTGGATAAATTAAATACTTTACCTTACATCTTTTCTTTTCTAAATTAAATAACTAGGACAATTTATTTAATTTAGTCATTTGAATTATTTGGATTAAAACCAATTTTTAATCCTTCTTTTTCTCTTTCCTTGTCACATTCTCCATAATCCTCTTTTAATCCAGATTAATTTAATTAATCTGTGATTAGGATGTGCACCACTTAATCAAGATTAATGTTACTCCTCCATAATCTCCCACTTACCTCTAATCTCTCATTAATTATCGTAATCATGTATTTGCACAACCTTAATCAAAGTCATTAGCCACATTTGACATACCTTTTGTGGTCAACCTTTCCACTTGCCTTTCTTGGCCTTGACTCTCTTTCCCATGTGAATTTTTAATTCAGATTTATTCACCCGAGACTCCCCTCTTCTCCATGTGAATTTTTAATTCACTTTTATCTTTCCAAGGTCTACCCTATCCCCATGCAAGTTCTAGAAGAATTGACTTGTCACTTTACATGTGTCAAGGACTTCTAGAACTTTTGACTTGTCACATCACCCACATGTGACAAATCCCCAACTTTTTGGAAACGCTCTTTTATCCAATAGACTCTCTTAAGAATGTGAATTTTTAATTTTCATTTATTTGTCCAACCACTTCCCCTTTTCCCATGAAGATTTTTGAGGAATTCTAAAATTCCTCAAATGTCTATTTCATGCTCATTTGGGGACAAAAGGTTCCTTTTTGAGGAAATCTTCTCATCCCCCAAAATACTTACAAGGTACTTGTCCTTCATCCACTCATGTATTTTTATTCCACCTCATTTCCACATCACTCCACCTTAGGCCATCTCACATTCCACATGTCAAGATGTGAGGGTTTGAGAGTCATCAACTCACCATAGCCCTTCATCTTAGTTTTGTTGGATCAATCTCAACCGTTGAATTCTCTAGAGAATTCAAATTATCCTATAAATACCCCCACATTTCTCTCATTTTAGGGATCAAGTCTTTTGCTATCAAAACTCTTCCAAAATTTTCATTTGAGCTCTCATCTTCCATAACTTTTAGCATCTCATCATTATCATATCTCCATCCATCTTGCATATCACTTTGCACATCCAATTTAGCTTGTCATCCAAAGAGCACACAAATCTTCAAGGATCAAAGGGCCAACCAAGGAAGGAGCAGCATGAAGGTATGATCAACTTCAATTTGTTTTATCTTGCTTCCATGTTTATCTTTTCCTTAGGCTAATCATTGAGGTGTCCTCTTTTGTGTTAATTCTTGTTATTGCATCATCAGTTGTTTAGCATCTCACATTAGGAACATAGCATTTTAGGAGATCACAACCATAAATCAAAAAATGGTCCCATGGGGAAATGATATCATGACATGCCGAGATTGTTGGTTAAATTCGTAATGAATAGATAAAAATATTAATGCGGGGTCAGGTGAAATTCCTCGGCAGCAGGTCCACGAACTTGCTGAAAAAGATATCATCGTTCAAAGAAAATACGCTTGGAAAGAACCACCATTATTGCTAAGTTTACCCATGACTCATAGAATATTGACAAAAATCAACCATGAATACATATTCTACCCTCTTGCCCGAGCCGCATGGAAGCTTTGGTACAAAGTTGAGCAACCACATAAGCATGGGGATAGTGGGAAAATACAGGCATTGGTTTCATCTACCTGACTCGCTTGCCCAAATAAAAAGAAGGAATAGCATGTGAGATCCTAGTGTGGATGCTCAAGCAAGACTTAACAAGAAGTGCAATTACAATCAATCTAGACTCACCCCATTAGACATTTACTCTTTTTTGATTAATATGGACTCTTTAAGACACTTGGATGGGGCTTCACTACCTTCATCTTAGGGACTTAAAACCCTTTTGCAAACTCCCATTGTTGACACAACATAGAGAACATAGTACAATTATGTACTTATAGGATAGTATCATAGCTTTAGTGTTTAAGGTACTACATGGTGGTGTCGAGATACTTGATTAAGAATAACTATGATAAAATAACATCATTGTCATCCAAACTCAAACTCACGTCATGAAATTTATCGCTTTTTATGTGATTGCCTAAGATATGAGATAGAAAATCATATGAAGAAAAAGGCTCGAAACTTACGATGAAAGGTATGGGAGACCTTCATGCAAGCAGATCCCAGACTTCAATCTGATCCCACAACGAGCATAGATTCTCAATCACTCCTCCTCGTGGTTGGGATGTAATAGAGACTAGATCTTCATTGAAATATATCATCACCTAAGCCTCGACTTAGTGATCCTTAAGACTTGTTTGTTGTTTCTACGCATCACTGGTTGAAGACACCCCTGCAACATCCTTTATGAGTGTGTTTTACTTTGTTGTGGGTTCATCTATAGCTTGTTATACAACCATCCCCATACAAGAGAAAACTCTAGAAAAACATCATGATCATCGTTTGAATTCATCATGCAATACCTATCTTGAATTCCCTCCATGTAAAGATATTAGTAGTTGTAATGTCACTTAGGTCAAGGTAAACCTTGGTTGCATTCTTCTTACGAGATGAATCTAAGAGACAACCGTAAAAGGGGAGTCAAGTAGTCTCCACTTACTAGGGATGAGACCAAGCTTGTTCACTCGAGCCCACCTTCCACTATATTTTTTTTCTCCCTTTTCTATTTTTAATTAATACATTCCTTAAAGGCTCCATGCAAAAGAGTTACAAGAATATCCTCCTACATGCAACCATTATGGTTTTCTCATGCAAAGTGAATGCCCACATGCACACATGCAACTTAATGCATCCAAGCACATTTCCTGCGCTATTCATGCAAAATTGAATGCATTTCATGCAAGTATCATATATACATGCAAAAAAATTAACTTTATTCCATTTTTAATAGCTTTAAATAATTATTTTGAATAATTCATTTGTTTCTAATTTAAAACTTATAATTAGTATCAAAATCTAATTTTACAATCACTTGCATGCCCCAAATTTATATTATAATATTAACGAGCTTAACCAAGCTCTTTAATTTTATTCAAGTACTTACAATAAGTGAATTTAGCTTACTTATTTATTTATTATTACCTTTTTGTTAATATGCATTCAACTATTCATATAGTTAAATAATTTTTTGTATAATAATTAAATTATCAAAAAGATGGGATATAACATAAAGACAAAGACAAAAAGATAAATATATAAAGGGAGAGATGAAGAGAGGGAGAGGGAGAGGGAGAGGGAGAGATATAGATAGAAAGAGGGAGACAATGAAAGAGGAGGAGATTAAGAGAGAAATACAAAAGATATAAAAAGTGATATAGAGAGAGAGGTAGAGAGAGAGGGATATATATAAAGAAAGAGTAGGAGAGATGGAGGGAGAGATGGAGTAAATAAGAGGGAGAGAGAGAGAGATAATAGGATATAAATAGAGAGGAATATGGAGAGATGGGAAGATAGAAATAGAGAGAGTATGAGTGATAGATAAAGGAGGTAAAAAAGACAATTAATAGAGGGAGGGGGGAGGGGAGATAGGGATAAACATAGAGATAAAGATAAAGATATAGATAGAGAGGGAGAAACAATGAGTGTGTGTGTGTGTGAGTGAAAGAGATGTAGAGATAGAGATAGGGAAGGATAAACAAGGAGTATCTGTGTCTAAGTGAGAGAGATATTGAGATAGATATAGAGGGAGATATATATATATATATATAGAGAGAGAGAGAGAAGGGAGGAGAGAGGTGTAATGCTGGAATAAAACTACAAACAAGATTAATCTAATAAAATAAATAATACTAATCTAATCCTACTCTAACAAAAAAGAACAAGGAAAACTTATGAAAGAATGAATACAAGAAAGAACAATCTCACCGAATATATGTATAAATCCTTGAATGACTTCAATTACACTTCTCTATTTTGTCGTATTATAATAATTTCCCTCAAATTTTAATAAGTATGCAAGTATGGCCTATTGATTATTGATTTAGCAAAATATCAAAGATTATTGAATTCGCTTCCTAAAAGTATAAATATTTCAGGAGGAGGAATAATGATGAAGGTCAGGCAAATTTCTAAAAAATGATTTTTGAATGATCAGCTCAGATTCAAAAGATAATTCGATAGTTGAGATTAAAGACATGACATGCAATAGAGATTAGTGTCAGTAATAACACGAGTCAGAAGGTGGAGATTAAATTAAATAATAATTTAATCTTTAGTTGAGACTGTTCAAAACTCAAAAGAATATTGATTGCATGGGAAAGATAAAGATTGAAATAGATGAAATGGTTTGTTCGAACGCACAAATGAATGAATGAATTAAATAAATTTATTTAATTAATAAAATTTTGCATGTGGAAGAATAAAACTAACTGATTAAATCCATAAAGTTTGTTTGCTAGAAACAATTAGATATTAAATTAGGAGATAAGTGACTGATTTAATTAAATCTCAACTTAAGTGGTAAATGACTAATTAGATAACTAAGTGATTATCCATTTATAGAAGAATATGCCAAGAATCATTCTTTTTATGAATTAAATGATTATTTAATTCAACATTCAAAATTTGGGGATTTTTTTTTTATGGTATAAACTTGATTTTAAGGGATCAAGAACCCGAAAGAATAAAAAATCATGCATAGAGGTGCCCCAACTGCAGGACACATAAGCTAATCCATTTTGTCTGGTGCAACCAACAACTTGACTTCAAAAGGGAGGCATTCACTCTATTCCTTTGAAAACCTACCCCCATAAGTGCTGAGATTGACACCAACATTAGCAGCCCAATCAACAACCATGTTACTAGCTCTGCTTATGTGCGATAACTTGATTCCTTCCAGATCTCCAATCAAATTTTTGGTTGCATCAATGACCACCTTCGAACGCCATTTATTGATGTTACTACCCTTCAAGGCCCCTATAACAAGCTTGGAATTGCCCTCAATCCAAAGCTTCTTCCAACCTTTCTCCCTAGCAATCATCAAACCCCAAAACATGGCTCTAGCTTCAACCATATTGTTGGTATCAATGCCAAAGTTTACCACATATACTAATAGAGGCCTGCCTAGAGAATCTCTGAATGCACCACCACCTCCAGCAATGCCTGGATTGTTTTTTTTTGCCCCATCAAATTTGAAATTGACCCACCCCCTATCCGAATTCACCCATTTGAGCTCCAAACCACCCACTTGCAAAGTGGCATGGGGCGAATCCAACCATCGGAATCAAGGCCAAGCTTTGGCCCAATCTTTCTCCTCCTCCTTGAGAATCCACTTGTCACACTTATGTACTTCTCCCAAATCACCAATGATGCCAACCACCTTGTCCCACAACCTATCCATGGTACACTCCTCCTCTCTAAAAATATGACGGTTTCTTTCTAGCCAAAGAGACCAAATAATGACAGTAGGTGCGACCTCCCAAACCAACTGCAACCCCAGACTCTCAACCTTGTAATACCATCACTCAAGAAGATCTGCAACATTTTTTGGCATTACCCACTCAACTCCTCACTTGGGCCAAAAATTGCACCAGAGCTTCCATGCCATCTCACAATGTAAAAAGATGGTCATTGCTTTCCTCATGCCTTTTGCACATGATGCAGTGGGAGGGAGCAGCCTTGCCCATCAATTGCAGCCTTTCCCATGTCAAAACATGGTGCTTCCAGGCAATCCAAAGGAATACATTCATCTTGGGAACCCCATATTTGCTCCAAATCCTATCGTTGCCTTTGAAATTATCTTTAGAACAATAGAAAAGGTAAGCTTGCTTGACTGTAACCATACCGCTACCATGACCAATCCAAACCCTCCTATCATCCCTGACATCTTCCAACACCAGCCACTTGGAGAGCTACCTTTGTATCTCTTCCCAAGCAACCCTCAACTCAACCACAGGTGCATCAAGCTGCTTCCATGTTCTAGCAAGAGGTAGCCCTACAATGTAGTCTTGAACATGTACACCCACAACTGCTTCAAAGTGTGTCATCAGAGGAGCGTAGTGCTGGTATTCACAAAGAGCCTTTTCCTCAATCCATTTATCCCTCCAAAAGCAGATTTGATCTCCCTTGCTGAGCTGCCACATCATATCCGGGCATAGGATATGAGAGCAAGACTTGAGGAAATTCCATATGCTAGAGCCTTTAGGTAGCTCACACGAAAAAAAATTATTGACATCCCCTTGCAAATACTTGGATTGTAAAATCTTCCTCCATAGCTTGTCTTTCTCATTGTAAAGCCTCCAAACTGGCTTAGTACCCAATGCAACATTCATATCCTTACAACTCCTGATGCCAAGGCCACCCTACTTTACAGGCCTGCATACCTCCTTCCATTTGACCAAATTATACTTAAAATGTTCCTCATCCCCCCTCCATAAGAAGATTCTCTTCACTTCTTCTATGTATTTAGCTACCTTGTTGGGTATTTGGAAAATAGACATGGTGTAGACAGGGATTGTCATCTAGAAGCCTTGATGAGAGTGATCCTACAAGCCAAAGAGAGCCACTTCCCCTTCCACGAGGACAACAAAATCTGAATTTTATTAGTGACATTGTTCCATTCAAATACCTTCTTGGAAGGGAGTCCATCTCATACCCGAGAATCCTTTGTATCTCAAGCCTTTCCAGGAAGCCATCTTTTAAAAAGAAAATCCTGGATTTAGAAGTATTAACCTTCTGCCCAGCCAGAATCTCATACTTTCTCAGAATATTTCTAAAGGTGTAGGCTTCGCTAACCTTAGCAACACCAAAAAGGAGTGTATCATCTACAAATTGAAAATGTGAAATGTTGCTACAGCCACCAGAAATCTTCAAGCCCTCAAGGTTTTTGGATTTTAATTCCTTCTTCAAATTTCTGCCAAGAACTTTAGCTAAAATAAGAAAGAGAAAAGGGGACAATGGGTCCCCTTGTCGTAACCCCCTCTTAGCATTGAAGAAATCAATAGGGACACCATTGATGAGAATGACATAGGTAGGGGTTGAAATACAGCTATAGACCCACCAACACCAATCTTCATTGAAACCAAACTGCCTCATAACTTTAATTAAGTAATCCCAAGGAACTTTGTCGTATGCCTGGTTCATATCCAATTTAATGGCCATGCCATCCCTATTTGTTGATTGGATTGAATGTATGGCCTTGTGTGCAATTATAATACCATCCAAAATTTGTATGTCCTTGAGGAACCCACTTTGTTCCTCTGAAATTATCCCATTCAGGCATGCACGCAATCTTGAAGCCATCGCCTTAGTAACCACCTCGTAAATAACATTGCACAATGCAATGGGCCTATACTAATTGAAATATGTCGGGTCCTCAACCTTGGGGATCAAGGCTTGGAAGGTGGAATTCCAAGACTTTAGGAATGACCTGCGTACCCTGCATTCCTCTGTAGCCCTCCATACATCCTCCCCAATCAAATTCCAATACCTCTAAAAAAATTCTGCTTGGAAGCTGTCCAACCCAGGCGCCTTCCTAGCACCGAGTGAAAAAAAAACTTTCCTTAGCTCCTCCATAGTGAAGGGAGTAAGAAGAGATTCATTTTGTTCATCTATCACAAGCTTAGGGATGCATTCTAACATTTCTTCCTGTGTTTGGGCATCTGTCAACAACGAAGTCCCAAGGAGGTTAGTGAAGAAGATTTTTCCAACCTTCCTAGTCACCTCTATATCCTCTATCTCCACATTCTGAGGATTCTTGATCTTCAGGATTTTATTTCGTTGCCTCCTAACTTTGGTTGACAGCTGGAAGAATGTAGTGTTTTTATCTCCCTCCTTGAGCCACTTGACTCTAGATATTTGCTGCCAGAATATTTCTTCCATCCTTAGTAGCCTATCATGGTCTTCAAGCAGCTTGTGCTCCTTTGATTTGAGATTAGGGGTGTAGCCATGCCTTGAAATGTCTTCATTAACTTTTTGCAGATTAGCCTCCACATTTCTCTTGTTAACAAAAAGGTTTCCCATGGCTTCCTTGTTCCATGTCCTTGCCTTATTCTTGACACATTTCAGCTTCTCAAACACTATGAATCTCTTGCACCCCCTGATCTTAATGTTCCACCATTCGCTAACCAACTTATCAAAAGAGGGGTGTTCATACTAGAATGCCTCCATTTTGAATGGGATACCCTTCAGTTTGTTGGGATGGCATAGAGAGAGGGATATGGGCCAATGATCAGACCCACCAAAAGTCAAGACTTTCGAATCAAAGCCACCCAGCTCTAAGATCCATTCATAATTGATGAAAAAATGGTCTAACCTACATTGAATGTTATTGTGTTCAATTCTCTTATTATTCCAGGTGAACAAGCCTGACTTGGGTTTGACATCCAAAAGGGAAAGATCATCACACCAATTTTTGAAGGGCAAGGACCTGCAACATCCTTGTAGTCTGCCACCCCTTTTGTCTTCAGGGGCCAAGATGGCGTTAAAGTCCTCGCCAATCACCCAATTTTCCTGCTTAAACTTGTTCCTGAAAGAACGAAGGAGATCTCACACCTTCAATCGCTCAGATTCAACATTTGGGCCATACACATTTGTGAGGATAAAGTGTTTCCCATCCCTATCATCTACACATCTTACCATCAAGAAATGCTGATTTGCCTCCACTACAGAGCATCTGATGTGATTTTTGTTCCACAAAATTGCCAGCCCCCCAGCAGAACCCTCTGCTCCCTGAGCAGCCCCGTCCCCAAATTTCCATAGCTTGTTCAAAATTTCTCTAAACCTTGTATCACTGACCTTTGATTCCTGAAATAGCAGTAGATCATGTGTCTCTATTTCAATCAGTCATTTTATTAAATGACATTTCTTAGGGCCATTTAGGCCACAGGTATTCCAGCTTACGAGCTTCATTACAAACCTGTTGTAGGGAGATGCTCGCCTCCATGGTTGACAAACTTTCTAATTGATACTTGGGACCCATTCTCTAGATCTTCCAAAGCTTTTGATTTTGCCTTGGTGGCATCCGATTTTTTACCCTTGTTATTGGAGCCCCCTGCGTCTACATAAAGGTTGGTTTTGCCATCAAGATTCTTGGTCCTTCTAGTAACTATGCTCCATTTATTTTCTTTCCCATCCTCTTGAGCTCCCTCTCCTTTGCACTCCTGGGGCTTTTCATTCTCAAGGACGACAAGGATCTTCCTTTCGATGCCCACCTCTTTATTAACCTTAGCTACCTATATCACCTTGGTTATACTTTTCAGAGTCTCCCCCTCATCCCTGGGCTGGGGCAGCGATTCCATGACATTAGAGATGGGGTTTACCTTGTCTTGGGATTCCAAGACCACAACCAGAGATGACTTAGGAGCCAACTCAATGTCCAATTCGCCTTCGATCACTGATGCTTCCAACTCTGGTTGCTTTGAACCTGATAATTGGGGGGCCCTATTAGTATTGCTGCCTCCCGTCGCTTTTTCTGGAAACCTCTTGGCACTGTTTTGAGATTTAGGAGAGCGGCTCTCCAAAGGCCGTGAATCTTTAGGGGCACCCAAAGCTGTGCATGTTCTAGCTAGGTGCCCGAGCTTGCCACATCTAAATAAATTGATCGAAAGCCCTTCATAATCCAATGCTTGATGCCATTCACCAAGAGCTGAAGAAAGTCTAAGCGACACTCAAATCGGTTGGCTTAGATCAATCCAAATACATAATCTGACGTTATCCTGAGGTCTTCTGGTATCAGTTTGTAGATCTCCTCCTGTTTGAGCTTTTGTGGGAGTTCGTACAGTCGCACCCAAATTGGGGCTTTTTTTATTGCTTCGCTGCATGGATCAAATCTGGGTGTCCAAGCACGGAGTAAGAGCCCAATGATCCCCATGAACCAAGGGCCACCCAACAACACCGAATCCATATCTTCTTCAAAAGAGAAGATCACTTGAAAGAACCCTAGGGTTAAAAAGCTAATTGACATATTCGAAAGCTTCTAGTGCTGCCCACACCATTGCTTGATTTATTCCAATGAGGGCCAGATGCCCACAAATTTTGCAATAATGGTCGTACGCCCCAAACACTCCACCTTTGATTGTAGGAGATGATCTGGAATGACCATCGTGCACGTGCCTTCAGCCACCTCAATGTTGACATTTCTGACCGTGATTCTAACTTTGTTGTCATTGATCCTCCCCCAAGAAATGTTGTGGTCTGCTTCCACAAACAAGTGCCCAAGATCGTGTGTCGGATCTGCTAGCCCCTTCACTTCAACGGTGTTTTGGAGCCCTGGAGCATTTGCGCCCGATAAAACTTTTCCTTTGCTGCATTCGCCCATTGTGCCTAATTCATTTTTTTTAAGTAATGTGAAATTTGGGGATTAAGTTAAATAAATAAAGATTTATTTAATTCATTGTCGAAAAGATTAAAGAATAATTAAATAATTTTAGGTGATTATTTTATTATAGTTGAACATGTGATATGGGTAAATTCAATAATAATTTATTTAATTTTTAGAGAGGAGATATGTTTAATTAGAGACGCAATTAAATAAATAATATTTAATTAATTAATCAAGATCGAATAAAGGTAAAATTAATTAATTAAATTATTAAAGTTATTTAATTAATAGAAGATAAATGACTTTAGACATATAATTAAATAATTAAGATTATTTAATTATGAAAATGAAGGTACGAATTATGAAGAAATTGAAGTCGCAAACCTAGACCAATTTTCGGTGTCTACAATTTTCCCCTCTTTGATATAATGTTGTTTATCACATTGTGTGAAAGAAAATCAATCAAAAATATGCCCTAGTAGAAGGGAGAATGACGAGGAGGTAGTGGTATGCCCCATCGCGAGGATAGGCAAGTTCGAAGAACACAAGTGTGCTCTTGAAATGGATGAGAGACTAGAAGATGAAGGACAAGAGAATAGGGGAAAATAGATAAGGATGATGAAGATGCAGAAAAGAAGATATGTTAGCGTAGAAAAGATGATTTATAAAATAGAAGACATGGATGTTAGTATCAGAATTTTTAGAATCTTCAATATTTTTCCATATACATACTAGACCTTGCAATAAATCACCATTGGAATTTAAATGATATAGATGGACAATAAACACCATGATATGAGATAGACCAAGGTGTGCAAAGTCATCCACCTACTGAAAATAGACAGACGTAGACAAGGAGTGTCCTAACTCATACTAAGGGCAATTATTTGCCCCAGTATTTTTTGTCAAGACAAACCATAAACAACAATCGAATATAAAGACAAAATCATGAGACATCACTTCTCCTCTAAATCCTTCCTGGGACATCCTTGAGGAAGCTAGTAACCTGGCTTGAAAACAAAGTCAAAAGACAGTCAATAGATAGTAGTCAAAGAAAAAGAGTCCTAAGACATCCTTGCTTCTCTAAATCCTTCATGGGACATCCTCGAGAAAGCTATTAACCGGAATCAAAGACAAAGCCAAAGAAAAAGATAAGACAAAACAAGCCATAAAGTTAATAGCCAGTGAAAATATTTGCCAAAATTTGATTTGTTGTTGTTTAAAATTGATAAGATGATTGTTTGATAAAGCTTGATTTCAGGGATGACACATATCGTATAAGATGTCAAGTATGATTTCGATGTTGTGACTATTTGTGTAAGGCATGACGAAGCTTGGTTTCAGAAAGACATGTACCGTGTAAGACGTTGAGTCTAATGTCATTGATGCGATAAATTGTATAAGGCTATAATTATTGTTTGGCTAAATGATAATGTATGTTGTTAAGAAGGACATATCTTGTATAAGACATAAGTTGATTGTTTTGGCAATTTGTTTGGTTTGACTTAATGACATTGTTGAATTTTTGTCTTATTGATGCATGAATTGTCTTGATGTTCTGACCATTGTTTGTGTGTGATGATAGTCTATGAATTATGTTGACTGACACAACGTACCCTATAGGACTGACCTAGTGCAGCCTCGAGGGCTCATCGATTAATGGCCTTTCCTACGTTATACATGTGTAGACACCTCATAGTTCGATTAGACTTTGATCAACAAAACTAACTGAAAAATAATTTACTTAACTTGATGATATCTAACATGTATGATAGTGAACGTGATAAACCCTAATGGACTAACCTAGTTCAGCCTCGGGGGCTCATCGATTGATGGACTTGCCTATGTTATACACGCAGATACCTTGTAGTTCGACACGACCAATGACTTTGGTGTGCAAATAACGAGTCATGATTTTATGTGTGTCATACGTGACAAACCTAGAAAGATGGACCTAATGCGTCGGGGGTGCATCAAGTGATGGCCTTGCCTACGTCCAGTCGTAGAGGCAACTTAGTTCGACTATGTATACGATTGACTTGTCACAACTGACTCTGACTCTGTTTTTGGGATTTTTGACATGTTTTGATTTTTTTTGTCTTTTTTGAGTTTTATGATGTTTTTGGATTTTTGTCATTTTATGAGGATCATGAAAAATGCATGTGAATGATGCCTACACACAAGAATCCAAGGACAACCATTATCTTGCTCCTATTCAAGCTAAAAACCAATTACCAGGTGATGATGGGGATGACATTTTTTGACATGGGAAGGACACATCCCAAAATAACGTGAGGATGATGATAATGTGACTTAAGGATCAAGGTTTGCAGTAAGGTGAGAAACAAAGCCAAGGAATGTTTTGGATGATGCATTAGGATTCCTAGCAAGATTATATGGATTAAGTTGGTTGCATTTGGATTGACATAGTTAGGACTAGATGGGATGATGGAGGATCCTTAGACCATTGACAAGTGAAACCAAGACAGGCGATATGTATGAAGAGATGATGGGTGGCATTGGTAAAAGACAAGAGACATGCGGATTATGGGTTGGAAGAATTCACATTTGGTCTCTAAGGACAATGTTGCATAGGGATCATTTGTCTTCTTCAAGGTATGGGCGTGGATATTTCTATGAAGGCAATGACATGATACTTTATGGATAGTGTGTGACCAAAGGATAAACATGTCAAGAGTTTTCCCAAAACATGATTTATGTTTGTACCCTAGTTCTTATCAAGATCAAGGTAGGTGGAGAAATGGATGGAAATGATATGGGTTAAAGGGATAGATGGAAATGTCATAAGAAATGTCATTCAAAGGGTATGGGAGATGAGACAAATTCCCCCCAAGTGTAATTGATCAACATAGATAATTTTTCTTACACATGACGCCTGTTTGTCAAGTTTTCATCATGGTACTTATCCAAAGCGCCATAAGAATGGTTTTCACTATTGGATGAAATTTTCTCTGTACTATTTTTTGGACTTTTTGAAAAACAATTGTGTCACCAAGATGCCTGTTTGCTAAGTTTTCATCAAGCTGACGATATTTTGATATTTCAATTTTTATTTTTATTTTTATTTTTATTTTTATTTTTTGTATTTTTTGGATGGCCTTGATACTTTAGATGATCACTAAATGTGTTGAATCCATTGATGGTGCTGATGTAGAGACGGGATCCATGATATGCCAATAATGACCTTTATGAAGTATTTGCTTTGTCAGGATCATAGCGCTTGCATACAATTGATTGATGTCATTGTGATCCTTGTTGATACTAGAGTTGGCCTTTTCAAAATACACACATCGTGATAGAGTGCCATGAGAGTCCTTACGATAAAGATTTGTTGCCAAGATGCAATGGATTTGTGACATGGGATTTTTGGACTTTAGGTGAGATGTTGGATTATGATGGATGATGGTAGATGTGGGGAGATTGTTTGGACATTTAGATGAATCAATTTTTTATTTTCCAATTTTGGGATGTTGGATAGCGGAGTTTGGAATTTTGATTGGGATAGCGTTTGGAACCAACACTTTTTAATGCCTTGCTTGATGACCATTTTGAAGGAGGTGGACATTTATTATATGTGGGAGTCCTCTTTTCTTGTGGCTCTACATTTTGATTGACTTTTAATTTTGAACTATTTTCTTTGCTTGATCCATTTTTCTTTGGGATACATTTTAATTTCATTTGTCCACTTGGATTTTTGATTGATTCAATGGCCTTTGACATTTGATTTTGAACTTTGGATTTGTAATAATTTTATTTTTGTTGGTCCCAATGGGTAGATTCAATGAATTGGGAATGATGGTTTTTGGTGTGGAGGGAAGGAGTGTTGTCAACAATCTTATGGTAAGAACTATTCCTGACACCCATTTTGATGTTTGTATCAGATAAAGTTGCCCCCAATATCGAGGAGGTATCACTAACATCATTTGATTTTTCGATCGAAGAATAGCCAAGATCCTGATGTCTAAAATTTGGTGGACATTGTACTAGTTCTCGAATTCCTTGCTCATGTAGGCCTAATCCTTTTCCTTGATACTGCATGTTCTGACAAATTCTATTTGTGATGGGGTATTTTTTGTTTTGAAAACAAGATGCTAACCCATCATTGTGTATGAAAACACTGTTACTTGGAATCTTCTCTTCTGCAAGAAATCATGCTCTTACAAAGATAGATGATCCTAGCTGATAAGATGTCGTAGATTTGTTGACATGTTGGATAGATTTATGATTAACATCTTTGGTCTGATTTTGTGAAACATTACATTTTGATGATTCTTCAAAAGATGTCGGTGCTTCCAAGTTGATGTAGAAACCTTCCTTATGGTCATTATCATGGAGTCCAGTGAATTCAACTATTGTTTGATCATTTGCAAATATGTCTAGTGTAGAAGACTCTTGTTCTAGAGGAAGATCATCTATGTTTCTAAAGGAGGCAAATGTATCATTTTGGAAAATGGTGGTGTTCAGAGTTTAGGTAGGATCAACCTCAAATGTTTGATCATGAATGGCATAAAGGTCAATGAGTGGATCGTTTTGGATTTCTTGATCAATGGTAGTGTCTTGGTCAAAGATAGGTTTGTCTTGGATGACTTGATTGGGAATGGGATCTCGATCAAGGATAAATGTATTTTGGCTGCCATGATTATCTAGAAGGACTTATTGAATAGACTTAAGGATGGGGTCATGGGATGGACTACTTCGATCTTGAAATGAAGGTGAAGCTATGATGTCATGCTTTGGACTTTCTTTTTGACATGTATCCTCAAGTCTAGGCAATGGGATGTGATTTTGGAGACCATGACCAAATGCATTCTCATGACTAAATATAGGTTGGGATGGAGTGAATAGGAATGAATTAGTGGATGATGGACTAGGATAGGATGTGGAGGCTTGGAATGGGTTGAGTGATGATGGAATAGGATAGGATGTGGAGGCTTGGAATAGAATAGTGGAAGGTTGGTTTCCCTTGTCAAGGTTAAGGTAAGGGTGATTAATGGATGTTTGTTGTGGATTAATGCCATGGATTGTGCTAAGGGACTCTTGATAATGAGGGTAGATGGATGGAAGACTAGAGTTTATGGGTTATTGGTAAGAAGGGTATGTGGGTATTTGACTGTGATGGGTTGACATTGATTGGCATTTGGATTGGATAAATTGTCTTTTGAAGTCTATGGCTTGTTGGTATTGACCATTATAGAGTAATTGGTATTCAACTTGACTAGAAAGCATATCAAGGTAAATTGTAGACAAGGTGGTGAGGTTATGACTAAAAGTGGAGTATGACCAAGGTATGTGATATGAGGTCTAAGGTATGACAATGCAAAGAGGGTGGCTTAAGTCTAAGGTATGCAACCTAAGCTATGTTTTTGGATAATATTTTTAAGGGATGAATGCTAATGCAACTATTTTTTATTTTATTTTCTGGAAAATAAGGAATGTCTAAAATGATGTTATGCTAAGATGAATGTATATAAATATGCAAAAATCTAAGCAAGCTTCTAAGGTAATCAATTTTGGAAAATTTGAAAAGAGGTTACTAACCATCTAAAATTTGACCAAGGCTTCAATTTGGTTTGTCAAGGGACCTTTTGTAAGACTAAAAAATAAAAGTGAGCTCCCAAACTAGATTGTTGAGCTGGAAAGACTCACCAAGATGACAAAAGATATGTGTGACAAGTGACGAGGTTCAATGAAAATTTTCATTGAAGCAAGGGCTTATCCAGTGTATGGAAATTTTGCCTATTCTAAAATTTGCAAAGGTGATTGTCCTAAAAGTATGATTGATCTAAAGGTAATTAAGACTCTTAAAATGTAGCTAAAGTTTGCAAACTAGTATATCTATAGCTATGACTAAATGATACCTAAAGGATGAAATTATGAAAAGTATGAGAAAATTGTTCTAGTTTCTATTATGAGATCACTGTGAAAGGATAAATCAGAGACTGATATGACTGTTTGGTTTCTGACTGTGACAGTGATTCGAGTTTTCTGGTTATCAGGCAAATGCGGTTCAGTTTTATAGATGCGTCACGGGATTTAATAGATGTGGTTCTCTATGCCATATGTGGTTTTTTGGAAAACTATGTCTCAGGTTTGTGATAGACACATGCGGCTCATAAAATCAAGTGCATCACAAAGTTTGATAGATGCAGTTTTCAGACTCAGAGGTACTAACAGACTTGGCGTATGCGACTTAGGATATCAGATGCAGTTTTCTAATTAAAAAATGTGACTCACTATGACAAATGCAGCTAGCTAATAAACATATGCGACTCAATTTTTTTCTGGTAAATGACACTGGACTAAGTTTTGACAGATGTGAGTTTCTGGTGAACAAATGTGACTCAGTTTGACAGTTGCGAGTTTTTGGTTAATAGTTGCAATTTTCTGGTAAATTGCAGGTTTGATTGACTCTGTTTGTGATCAAATTTTGACAAATAAAAAACTCAAAAAACACTATATTTCAGGTTTGATGAATATGAATATGTATAATTTTAGAAAACATGTACAATCCTAAGGCTGATAATGACAATACTTGTTGAATTCTCACTTGGGTTTCCTCAGCTACGCTTATTCAAAGCAAATGACTAGAAGCTTGACCACATTGTCTCCCCCTTACACGACACACACTTCTCAGGTCAGCCAAACTTCAGTTCCCATGACTCTCCCATGGAAAAAAAATCATCTCTACTAAGAACCGTATGAACGTGAGATGGCTTCAGAGGTCCGACCTCTTGCACCAACAAATAGGGGTTTTTGGTTAATCTATAAAGAATTTGGATTATTTAGTATGGGAACCCGTTCAGAAGGCCATGCGAGAGGCAATAATAGCTCCGATAAGGAGGCTTCCTAGCCTATAGAGGTTATACTCTACAAGTTTTGACACACCACGAGGGTACTGAGGGAATCAATATCACTTGCTTGTCCACAGGAGTTCCTGTAATGTTGAGTTTTCCTCAACATTAGAATTTGTATACCGATTGGGAGTAGCTTGGCTTTAGATCATCACCGATTATGAGTCGCTTTGGGGTGATTACTTTTTCCCACAAAAATAGGCCCAAACTCTAGAGTCAATAACAGTTTCTCTTACACCCAGGATCACACAAATGCGCAAGGGGAGAGGATACTTTTGTTACTGAATCAGGTTCTAATCTAAAAATCATGCAAGTGCACCAAACACAGAAGACGATGATTCTTTTTTAAACCCAAATGACGATTATCTATTCTACTCAAGCATTTCGTTTGTTTTAAAAATTTTATCTTCAATTTTGGTCCTGCAAAACGAATGATTAGTATTTTTCATAATTTTCTTCGATAAAGGTTCTACACGAAAAATGATTAGTAGTTTTGATTTTTCTCTGTCTTCGTCAATCGTCCTACAAAAGAGTTTGAATGATTGTCTTCTATGAATCGTCCTGCAAACACTATGTTAACTCCCCTAAAACACAAGCTGCAAACTTGAAATTAGTTGTAAAAAAGCTAAAAATTAAAAAACTAAAACACAAAAATTCTAAAAACTATTTACCAGTCAGATGCGTCACAAAAAATCACAGATGCCTCACAAAATAAAAAATGTGTCACATAAAGTTATATGCGGCTCACAGGGTCAATTTACGTCATTTTATGTTGTAGATGCATCATAGGAAGCCATAAATGTGTCATATAAAGTTAGATGCATCACAAGAAGTCAGATACATCACAGGAAGTCAGATGCATCACAGGGAGCCACAAATGCATCACATAAAGTCATATGCGTCACAAGAAGCCACAAATGCGTCATTCTAGCTTGCAAATGTGTCACTTCAGCTCACAGCCGCAAAAAATCATGTTTTTCTGTAAAAAATGCTACCCTTAACCGAAATATACAGTATAATATATGAAAATTCATCTCTCAACCCTTCAGAGCACAACCATGCTATCTATTTGACCTCAAAAGGTCTCCAAAAGTGTGATTTGCAAGATTCTTCAAAAGTACCTACACCCTTCAAGACAAAAAACACCAAAAATGAACATTAGTATAATTTCATGAATAACCTCTATTGCACTTCTCCATTTTTTCGTTGTATAATAATTACCCTTATATTTCTTAAGTATGCAAATATGGCCTATTGATAATGATTTAGCAAAATATCAAAGATTCTTAAAGTCGCTTCCTAAAAGTTTAAAGATTTCGGGAGGAGGAATAATGATGAAGGTCAAGCCAATTTATAGAAAATTGATTTTCGAATGATCGGATCAGATTCAAAAGAAAATTTGACGGTTGAGATTAAAGACATGACATGTGATAGAGATTAGTGTCAGTAATAACACAAGTCAAAAGGTGGAGATTAAATTAAATAATAATTTAATCTTTAGTTGAGACTGTTCAAAACTCAGAAGAATAATGATTGCATGTGAAAGATAAAGATTGAAATAGATGAAACGGTCTATTCGAACGCACAAATAAATGAATTAATTAAATAAAATTATTTAATTAATAAAAATTTACATGCAAAAGAATAAAACTAACTGATTAAACCCATAAAGTCTATTTGTTAGAAACAATCAGATAAGTGACTGATTTAATTAAATCTTGACTTATGTGGTAAATGACTAATTAGATAACTAAGAAATTATCCAATTATAGAAGAATATGCCAGGAATAATTCTTTTTATGAATTAAATGATTATTTAATTCAACATTCAAAATTTGGGGATTAAATTAAATAAATAAGATTTATTTAATTGACTGTCGAAAAGGTTAAAGAATAATTAAATAATTTTAGGTGATTATTTAATTATAGTTGAACATGTGATGTGGGTAAATTAAATAATAATTTATTTAATTTTCTAGAAAGGCGATATGTTTAATTAGAGAAGCAATTAAATAAATAATATTTATTTAATTAATCAAGATTGAATAAAGGTAAAATAAATTAATTAAATAATTAAAGTTATTTAATCAATAGAAGATAAATGACTTTAGACATATAATTAAATAATTAAGATTATTTAATTATGACAATGAAGGTACAAATTATGAAGAAATTGAAGTCGTAGGTCTAGACCAATTTTTGGTGTCTACAAGAGGTATAGAAATAGAGAGAGGATGGAGAAGTTGAGGGATATAGAAAGAGAGTGATAGGGAGAGAGGGAGAGAGGGAGATATATGGATAGAAAGAGGGAGAGATATAGAGATATATATAGTGAAAAATATAGAGGGGAAAGAGAGATAGAGATGTAAAGAGAGGTGAGGAGATAAAGATAGGGAGAGAGATAGAGAGGGAGAGATAAATGGAGATAGAAAGAGGGGATATAAAGAGAGAGGAAGAGAATGAGAGAGGGAGAGATGGAGGGATATAAAGATAGAGATAGGAATTTATATGTAGAAAGAGGTAGAGAGGGAGATATGTAGAGAGAGGTAAGGAGAGGTACATATGGTGAGATATATATAGAGAGATATGGGAAAAGAAAAAGAGGTATTTTTATATCTTTGTTTGTCTCTCTATCTTTATATTTTTTTATTAAATTTTAATCTTTCTCTTCCTCTCTCTCCCCTATTTCTCTCTATATTTGTCTTCCCTTCTCTCTTCCTCTATCTATATTTATCTTATTTATTCTCTCTATCTATTTCCATCTCCCTATCTTTCTCCCTTTACTATTTTTTTCTATCCCTGTTTATACCCCCCTCTCTCTTCCCCTTTCCCTCTTTATCTCTTGATCTCTCGACCTCTATATATATATTTGTCTCCTATTTTTCTTTATCTCTCTATCTCTCTTTGTATGTGATTATATTTGTCTTTAGACTCCTCTCTTTTCCTCTTTCTTTATCTATCTTCCTATCTCTATCTCTCTATCTCTCCATATTTGTTCCTTTATATTTATACCTCTAGTTTTATATCTCTAGCTCTTCTTTATCTCTTTGTCTCCATCTCTATTTCTCTATTTCTCTCTCTTTATTTTATTTCTCACTCTATTTGTTTTCCTCGTAAGTGTGTAATGGGTACACTGAAGAGGTTTTAAGGACAAGTTATATCCTTAATCAAATGACATGTTACCCTAAGCATAACTCCCTAGGGACGTGATATCCTTGGATTGTTGGCATGAAACGACTAATTAAAAGTTACCTTCTCTCTCTCACTCTTTAAATTTTAATTTCTATTTTAAGTTTGAAATTCATTTTATTATATAAATTATATAACAAAAATCCCAAACAGAATTATTCTACAATAAATAAAGTTTTAATAAGATAAATAGTTATAAATTAAATTAATTCTAATAAATTTTTGATTATTATTGTAATTTCATAAAAAAGATGAATAATAAAAATACATTTTAAACTTAAATCTAAATTTGAAACTAAAATAAAATAAACTCAATGGAAAGTCAAAATATATCAAAATTCAAATATTAATAAACATAATAATTTTAAAAAATTAATAACAAATAATAAACTTATCAAGTTAAAAAATGGTTAAATATAAAACTAAAACTATTTTTTTAATTTATTAGAATTAAAATATTAATAAAATATGTACCTAAAAAATATAAATAATATATTACAAACAATATTAACATAAACTCAATATTAATAAATGAAAAAATATATAAAATATTATTAAATAAGTTAAATTTTAAAAACTATAATTGTATTTCAAATAAAATATTAAAAATAAAAATAAACTATATTAAAATCGTTAAAAGTAAAATTCTAATTTTTATATTAAAATTACAAGTAACATCAAACTTTAAAAATGAAAAATAAAATGAAACCTATTCAAATGATAAAAAGTCAATTCATAATTATTGATTTATTATTATTAATATTATTATTTAAAATATATATAAACTTATTATTATTTATCTAAAAATCTAAGTTTAAAAATTGTAAAAGAAAAAAAACAATTCTTATCATGTGTTTTCTTGATTTAAAGATGACTAGATAATAATGTAGTTTTTTTAATTATATATATAGTTTTCTTAATATTTAAAAAAAATTGATGGTTGAGATCATTTCAATGGTCTTGCATCCTTCTCTACAATTTTCAACCATTGATTTTAAAAAGGAGGTCATTCACTTCATATAAGGAACACCTTCGATGTAATTATATTGTGATTATCTTATTGTATCTTTGATTTTTTATTTTATGTACACAAACTTTGAAACCCCATTCTACCATTGATAAACCCCTCTCGACATAATAAAATGTTAAAATTAAATGAATTGAATCATAATAGTTAATTTGATAATTAATGTGTAAAATATATTATTGAAAATATTCTATTTGTTTAGGTGGCAAAATTTTAAGGTTTGATATGATGATTAATTGAAATTTGAAAAATTCCTTATTTGTGTATTTAGATAGACTTTATGATAATGGATCAATTATAATGTGAAAATCTAACCTAATACCTGTAGATCTAATCTAGCAAGATATGATCTTCTAAAATTTGTTTATTTCACTTATATGTTGTCAAAACACTTGAAAATACAAGTGATGTTTATAAACACCTTTTAGGAATGTGTTGGATCACAAGATTCATGTTCTCGTATGTTAAACCCTTGGATGGATTGGATTTCTAACTTTGAGTGAACAATCAAAGGTAACAAGCACAATGCAATGAACCTAAGATGATGTGATTTGATGTAAATATAATTGATTTTTCTTTAAGGTCTTAAATATATATATTCTTCACACATTCTTCTATTATTTCAAATGAATGAATGAATGCCTTTAAATATCGTAGCTTTTAAATATCACAAGGTAGTTTATCAAATCTTTTGTGATGTGCAATGACATGTATTCTTCAAGTGCTTGTGTGGGTTTGATGATGATTGTTGGTAAATAGAATTGTTGTTGTAATTTTATTTTAAGAAATAACCCTAAATCACCTAATGAACAACAATAATGAACCAATAGTTGGAAAGATCGATGTTGGATTAGAAATTTTCCTCTGAATTTTAGAGGTACAACTACCTAGTATGATAAAATTTAGATTTTAAAGGGTATCTTTTAGTCGGAAAGCAGTAAAGGTAAATAAGCTAAAATAGAGACAAGAAGGATAATTACATGAAAAGGAGGATGAACACAAAGATTCATCCCTCAAAGGAATAAAGAGCACATATAAGATGAACGAAATAACTGCAATTAATCATAGGACAAAACATCAAAGAAATAGTTATAAATTCACCAACAAACGAACCCACAACACAAAGAAAACATGTTTGACTCATAGACCCATCATATTATTCTCCATTTATTTCTTTAATCAAAGAGCTCACAAACTCTTTCGTGTGTACAAAATGATAAAATCTTCTCCTTAAGAAGTTCTTAGCTCTTTTCCCAAAAACTGAACCATTTCTTCTTTTGAAGTTTTATAATAAATATAAAAAAGACCTTTCAGCTATTGTAACTGGCTCTTTTACGTTTTGGGAGTTTACAAAGTTTTATAAAATAAATTATAAAAATAACCCTCGAGAGAACTTTTCAATAGTTTTTAAATAAAATGGTGGACATTGCCTTCATTTGACCAATACCTAAGACAAACCTTTATTCATGCCTCCATGTGTTTCCTTTATTGGTAGAGTGGAGTTCTAAACTCATTTTCACTTCCAAAGCCAGTTTTGAAACAATAAAAAAATGTCAATACCCTCTTTGAAACCTTCACTCTCATATTTACTTTTATGTATTACTAATAATGTACCAACCTTTAAAGTGGTTCCAATAACCATTGTGGGCACCAAAAGAGCTTTAAAAACTTATAAAACTTATAAAAGTTTAACTTTTTGGCTTTCCTTTTTGCCTTTAAAAAGTGGTTGTTGGGATTTTGGGTAGTTCTTATAACCATGTCAGGTTTCAACAAGGTTATGAGAACCTTGTTAGGTTCCGACAAGGTTTTGAGAACCTTGTTGGGTTTTAACAAGGTTTTAAGAACCTTGTCAAGTTCCAACAAAGGTTTTACATCCTTGCAAAACTTTTGAAAATAATTTGTTTTTGAAACCACATATGATTTTTGGAGGTCTTTAGAACACTTAAAGCCTTAATTAAAACTTGAGATGGACTAGGTAATTCATCTCAAATTTTCAAAGATAATATGGAGTTTTGAAATGCTTGCACATTATAGATAATATAAGCATATTTTTTTAAAAATAAGTCAAGTTCAAAAATGAGGCCAACAATAATGTTACCAGATATTTTACCTTTGGGTATAATAATGGCCAAACCACCCTCAGTGGAATGACCTTTTTAGTCACAATTCATACCATAGCTGCCATTATAGGATTGCCTCAAACTAGTGAAGAATTCTTTCCTACATCTAATCAAGTTACTAATTGCTATGGTTGCATGGTCATTCTAAAGCCTTCCTACAAGTAAATTCTTTTCAAAAGACTATATTGTAAGCATGAAATTTTGATAAATTATGAAGCTTTGAGTTTTAAAAAATAGCTTTGGCTTATTTGATCTTTTTTATTCTATATATTTAGAATTTTTCTAGTAGTTCATTTTTAATTATGCTAACCCATATTTTATTATGTCTCCTCTGCATAAGTCTTCAAGTGTTATTTCACCTTCCTTTAATCTTGGTCTTACTTTAGTGAGACCTTTCCACTAGTTCTTGAGTTTTTTTAAAATAATATTTCTACATAGTATAATTCCTAGGAACTAGTACATATTGGTCTAGATTCAAATAAAAGTTTAAAATTATCATAACAAATGCAAATTATATCATATGGATCGATGACTCCTGCTGATATTTAGGATGAAACCATTTCTTGAGTTGGATCACATTTGTTTGGGATGGACATTTTCATTTAAAGTATCTTCCATAATCTCATTAAGGCCATAATTTGAAACTCTAGCATTTATTTCCCATTCCTCTACATCTCGTTCGGTTGACTCAAAAAAATCATCAAAAATAATATTTTCTTCTATTTCTAACTCAAAAATTAGTTCTTCCCTAGATTCTTCCTTTATAAAAAAACTAGTTTATATATTTTCTCATTTATCCCAACTTCTTTTAACCAATTTTTTTCTTGTTTCTCAATTACAACCTTAATTTTGAATTGCTTAAACAACTCCTTTGTGTCTAATTTTGCAATTGTTGAAGTTTTAAATGTTCCACTTATTTTCCTTGGTTTTATCTTGATAGGTGTTTTATCTAAAATAATGTGAGCTTTAACTTTCCTTTGTTTGAGTTATCCTTTTCCACTCAAGTGACTAATATTTTTGACCTAGATTTAAATTTTATCTAATTTCTTAGATACATTCTTTAATATTTATGTTTTAATTTGTCTATACGATCCATGGGCTAATTGAACACTTTGTTCCTATTTTATGAAGGACCCAATACCTTTCTACCTTCATGTATTATCTTAGAAATTTTCTCCAAATTGCACCCATCAACAAGAGGGAGTGTCATCCTATAATATTTCCTTATTATTACTTCTTGATCATCTAGGATGTCAGCCTTGAAGTTTTCTATTGCAAGCTCATGTTTAAAAAATTACCCAATTAGGGCACTAATCTCGTTGATGGGATCAAATCTATCCCTTTCCTCATATAATTTCATTTTTATTTGAGTCATCTCTTATTTATTTTCTCTATCATTTTACACAGTGGACCACGGATAATTTCCTCCTTGGAGTGGGAATTAAATTCTAGCCTTGTGTTTGTTGGAAATTAATCTCTAATTTTTGCTACTTGCTTGAATATCTCCAAAAAAATGATCTTGTCACTAAGATACCTAGGGATTTTTAGGGTTCTTTGTGAAATCCAAAAACGTTAATATAAGAGAAGGTTTTTAATTTAATGAACTAGCTTTCTAAGCTATAAATAACCTTATTTGTCTCCAAAGACAACCTATTTGCATTGCCATTCTCGAAATACCTTATAATAGCATAAATGCATCATTCAACCTATTATAATATTTCTAGCTCCACTTCAATTCCATATAGGGATATTGATCATATACATTTATTTCTCCTAGTTGCAAGATGTCCACTTGATTTAATCTTGAAAATTTAGCTTGAAAGGACAAGTATACCAAATATGATGTCATGTAGAATCTAGTGGATTCCAATGCTTGTAATAATTTCTCATGCAATGCATCACTAATGGGATAGGTCCAATATATTATTATTTGATCACAAATATAAAGAATGAAGTAACACATCCAAGTATAAAAATCAGGTTAGCATTAGGCAAGACAAAGATCCTAATAAGAATGGTGGTGAAATCCTTGTGGTCCTCCTAAAACTCATTTTTATGGATGACTCACCATATTCACTGCAAACTTATTTCTTTGCAATAAAATGTTATCATCTATGTTGTTGGAAGCATGTGCATTTATTCTTTCATTGTACTTCAATGCCTCCATGTTTACACTATCATATCGAGATAGGTAGGAATCATAAATGCTCTTTCAATGAAATTTGAATTGATGTCCAATATAATCTAGCCTATAGGGCCCAATATCGTTCTTTTCTTTTGATTATATACTCTGAATATTAGAGGGAAATCGGAAAATAAAAATCCCATACCAACCCTAACTTTCCCATGCTTTGGGTCAAGTGTGTTATATTTCATTCAATATTGACCCTATGCAAGAACTCCTTAATTTCCACATATCCAAGATTTGTATATATTATTTTTTATCTATGGTAAAAACATATGTAATACATGAATATATACTTTATTTTTATACTTCATTTCTTCTTATTGTTGTTTCTCTCCTTGAATATGTGCTTCCAAGAACACACCAAGAAATTATATAGTTTAACCATATAATCTCAATAGATAGGTTAGTGATCCAAATCAACCATTTATAGCCTCTCTAAATTATATTAAAATATAGTGAATAAAAAATCACAAAAATTACCAATGGGGTTGCACCATAATGTCTAACACAATAAAAAATAGAAAATCAAATTTTAGGATCTCAACATGATTCATGTTTTATGTATTAGGGATCTAAGAGGTTTGAAGTTTGAAGGTAGAATAAGATCACGTCATTAAGTAAATTTTGAGGGGTTTATCTCTTGTAGAAGGTACTATACTAAAGAAAAACATACCCTCAACCTAAATAAATATGCCTTTAGAGAATATTTGGGTTCAAGGATTAGAGGTACTCCTTATAGAGTATGCAAATAAGGACATGCTCAAAGTTGCAATCCTACAAAAGTATTTGCATTATAAAATTTTGGGGATCAAACCTTAAAGAAGTCACTAAACTAGTAGAAAAACAAGAGCAAACCAAAGTTGTGACCCCAAAAGCATAAAGCACAATGCTAAATATTGGAGATCAAACTTTGGAGAAGCCACTAAAATGATACTCAAATAAGGGCATCTAAAATTGTGATCTTGAAAGGTAACTTAATTTGTAAAATATCAAGGATAAAACTTTAGAGAGACTAAAAAATGAGCACCTAAATAAAAGTATGAGTGAAACCCAAACCCTGACAAAGAGAGAAATTTACTGAGTGAGTGAGGCCTCAAGGATCTAAAGGAAGGCATCCCAAAAATTATATGTCAAGACCAAACCTTCAAGTTTGACGCCAAGTACCAAGGCTTATGAAAGGATGATGCCATCATGATTTCATCAAGTATAAAATAACCAACAAACTTGAAAATGAATATCTCTAAGGGAAAATAGGATTGTACAATTAGAGCATGCAAGAATTACAAATAAAATAAATAAAATAGAAAAAAGAAAAGGGGAAAATGACCCAAAATGCCCTAACTGATGAAAGAAAAACAAAAGCAAGTTGTAAGTTTCCAATAAAGACTCTTTGTATAACAACATCCAAGAGAGAATATGAGATTTGTGAATAAAGAGTTTGGTATCATGCTATAAAATCAATCACTTTTTCCTTAGGTCCTTGTTTACAATGGACTAAATCAATCAATGTAACTTGAGGTCCAATGTTTGCTTGAAAATGTTGAACAAATTTATTAACAAGATTCCAAGATTGTATCTCAAATATTAGGTTGTAAGTTTCCAATAAAGACTCTGTATATCAAAATCCAAGAGAAAATATGAGATTTGATATCACCTTATAAAATTAGTCACCTTTTCCTTAGGTCCTTGTTTACAATGGAATAAACTGGTCCATGCAACTTGAGGTCCAATGTTTTCTTGAAAATGTTGAAGGAATTGATTAACAAGTTGTGTAAAGGAAGTAATCAAATTATTAGGAAAGGAACAAAACCAATCCAAGGCCATGTCCTTCAATGATTGGGGAAATATTTTAGCTAAGAGAGAATCTACATAAAGGAAATAACTACGTAGAATAGTAAAAGGTGGTATGTGATTGTTGGGATCACCTTTTCCAACATACTTCTCAAAGCGAGAAATCTCAATGTTTTATAAAATAGTTGTTTTCAGGATAGCAAATGATAATGGAGCACACATGAGATATTGTGAAGGATTGGAATTGGATTGAATTTGGCTCATGTTTGAAATTTTTTGTTGAAGAGATGACATATTTTGTAAAATTTGATTGATTACAAGATCACTTGGTGACATGTTTTGAGAATATATTCGAGAGTGCGTAGGACTATTATTAATGATTGGAGAGTTATTGTTTTTAAATTTTATGAAAGGTAAAGAAAATAGAGGTGTGTTATATGAAAGGAAAAAATTATAAGGATTCCCACAAGACAACCCTAGGTTAGAGTTAAGACCATTACTATATTGTCTGGTGGATGATACAACTAGAGGGGTAAAAGTAAGAATAGAGGGTATGGTTGTAGGAGATGAAATTTGTTTTCCTATTTCATTTTGAGCATTAGTAAGTGTTTGAGCACAACTAGCTATTTTAGGGATGTTTGAGTCCACTATAATAGATAGGCTACACAAAACTTGTATTCCTTGGGCATCGTTGATCAATTTTTTAAAGTTATCAACAAGAGGAAGAGTTTATCTAGCTAGGGATTCAATACTTAAGTATAGTTTGTCTTTCAAGGTCCTTATCCAAATTTTTAAGTCTATCTTCAAGGATATGTGAAACAATAGCTTCTAGGTTCACTTGAATGGTTTATGATGAAGAATACATAGGAAAACTAGGAGTAGGGAGAGGGTCAAATATAGATTATGTAGATACAATTTGTTGAGTGAAAAAGTTATGAAACTAAGACTCGACGTAAAATTTAATTGCAACACGAGAAGCCATGAGTCTATAACCACATCTCATAGGGATATTTGATATGGTACATTAGGTCATGAAGCTCATAAATTCATCATAATATTCAACACACCTAAGTTTTCATACAATGATGGGAATAATGGATGATGATGACATAAACAAACACAAATCTTAGAAATAGGAAATAAGTCTACATAGAGGTCATAGAGATAGAAATATGACAAAAACTTGGGGTGAAAATGGTAAGGGCACCCTAGACTAGAGATGTAAATTTTTAGAAGTTTAAATATCTAGAACTATTGTACCCTATTTAAAGTTCTAAGTTTGTAAAAGTTCAAGTCTAATATCAAACAAAATTCTATAAGTGCAATAAAACCTGATTTATTTTTATAACATGAATTTTTATGTTTCAAAGCAATAAAATGAATGTGATAAGTCCAAATTTCTTGATAAATGATAAATTCTAGAATGCAAGATGTGATATCTAAGTTAATTTTTTTTTTAAATTCTGAAAATAGAACATGTTTGACCTTTTGAAATGGAAAATCACATGCGAATGTCTACTTTTTTCAATGTATAACATGAAATTCACTTTGAAGGTTAAGAGACCATTGAATTATCATTTTATAGTTCTTGATAGTGAGGCATGTCTTCATGTTACTAAAGTAAAATGTTTTATGCTTGATTTTAGGGCTAACAATTATGTTTTGGTAGGTTATGGTGAGAATAGTAAGGGTTATAAGATTTGGGATCTTATAATGTTGAAAAAGGTATATTACAAGGATGTTATTATAGGGATCTTAGGGTATTTACAAATGTTAAAAAACGTTGTGAAAATATTAAAAAATAGAGCATTTTGACGTTAAGAGTAATTCATACGAATATGCATGTATAAAAAAAAATATGGAGAGAATAAGGAAATAGAAAGTTCAAATTCAAGTTTTGATGAAGAACAAGAGCCTCTTGTTACAAATCTTCGAAGTTACACTAAATAATGTAATTTTATTGCAAGGAATAGTCCTTATTACAATTACACGTTTTCTTCATTGTGTATTGATAATGAACCTATATATGTGAAGGAAGATCTCTTTAGATCAAGATGAGTCTTGGTTAGAAGCCATGGAAGGTGAAATACAAGATATGGAAAAATGTGACACATGGAATCTAGTTGAGTTTCCTAAGAGGAAGAAATACATTTGATGTAAATAGGTATTTAAAAAAATAGAGTAGACGGTAAGTTAGAGAAATTAAAGGCCTATATAGTGGATAAGGGTTACTAATAGGTTGAGGAGGTATATTTAATTGAGATGATTTCTCTTATGGCTAAGCAAACCTCTATTAGATTCCTTTTATCTATTATTATTTATTTTGATTTAGAGATAGACTAGATGAATCTAAAAATATCTTTTTTACATGAGGATTTTGACGAGGAAATATTTATTAGACAACTTGATAATTTTTTTTGTGAAGGGACAAGAGCACCTAGTTTCTAGTTTGAAATGATATTTATATGATTAAAGCAATCATTTATATATGGTATAAAAAATTTGGTGCTTAACAATGAGCTCTACTAGGGTTTCTCGTGTCTGCAGTCATCCTTGGCCCCTCTTGTGTCATACCAAACCATAGGCATAGGATTTTCTCTTTTATTGTGTGTACGTCTGCATTTAATGTGATTTTCTTGATTTTATTATGCCTTCAATTGGATCTAACCCAAAAATTCTTGTTGGTGTTGGCGGTTCGATGACTCTGCTCAATGGCTCCTCTTCAAAACAAGCTACCCCAAAAATTTGTTTCGAAAGTGTTTCACAAGGTAAGTCTTTTGACTCCCCGATTGATGTGGTTTTACCCTTGCCAAATTTTGATTTTGTATGTCAATAGCTTGAGAAACATACTCTTGTTGGTTATTTTGTTGGGAGGACTCCCCCTGAAAGTGTGCTTAAAGAATGGGTCCATAAGGCTCGGGTCCCTCATGGGGTCCGCCTTGACATGATCCAAAATTTGACCAAACATTTTTTTCTTTTTCGCTTTGTGGAGGTCAATCATGTTTAGACAATCCTAAACCATGGTCCTTGGTATGTTTGGTCATCTTTGTTGGTCTTCCAATTGTGGACCTAGGATTTTTCTATCTCAGATGACACCGAGTTACGAGTTTTAGTCTGGATTGAGTTTCTTGGTTTGCCTTTGCCTTGTGTGCCTTTTTTGCAAAATATTATGTCCTCTCTAAGGAGGGTTATTTGTGTTGAACAAGATAGGTTCTTTCAAGCTCGACCCCAAAAGCGGGTCTATGTTGAAGTGGACCTTTCACAAGATTTGAAAGAATCCATTGGCATTCAAATTGGCATTCTCCGGCATACCCAAAAAGTCACCTATTTTAATCTGTCGAATACATGTTATAGGTGTCAATTTGTAGACCACAAGATTAAGGATTGCCCTCTGGTAGTTCTTCACACTCCTTCATTGCCACGGGATACTGAAAATCCCTGTCAGGAGAATAGTTCTACTACCAAACCAAAGTAGAAATGGACAATGGTTATGAACCATGGCTCTGGGACGGTGTCCAAAGTCCCCAAGCCAGAAAAGAGATTTCAAACCCTTATGTGAAGGGGAAAGAAGCCCAGGTTGGCTCTAGCACTACTTCTATGTGGCCAAGGCCTAAGGCTACGCCCCAACCTAGTATCATCATGATAGCATAGCCGATTGAATCTCCTCCCATGTTGGGAGCTCATAGGAGGTCTCAAAGCCCTTCTCGACCTCTGAAAGAAGTAGAAATTGTTCAGGAGAAACAAAGACTTTCATTTCTAACCATTCAAATTGGTTCAGTTCCTCAAGAATGTTTACATAATCACTTCTCTACTTTGGATGAGGAGCCGAACTCTGATGATATGGAGAAGTTTCATTCATGAATTTCCTCTCATGGAATTTTCAAGGTCTAATAGACCTCTCTAGGAAGTATTCTGTTAGGGATACTTTGTAGAAGTATGCTAGTATTGAAGTGCTTTGTCTCCAAGAAGTGAAAGTTGTTGGTTTTTTGCTTGCTTCAACATGTCATTCTATTTGGCCAGCCAGTAAAATGTTTTGTACTAAACATGAGGTCGGATGTCATGGAGCGACCACCCTTTTTTCCCCATGGTGGGATGCTTGTGTGGTTGATCATGGGTCTAACCCCACACATTGGCTTGTCTAGACTCTTCTTAACACTAATAATCATTTTTTTGGGATTATTAATGTTTATGCCTCAAATGATGTTGAAAGATCTCTCTTTGGGATTGGATTGTTGATTCACTGCTAGTTGCTACTTGGCTATTGTGTGGGGATTTCAATATGGTTGAGATGGCATACAAAAAGGATGGTACTCTACCATTCAAATGGGTAGTTGGTGAATGAGAGGCTTGGTACTACATGTGTAGTAATTTGGGGCTCTTTGATCCCAATTTTGGCCGCTGCCATTCTCATTCTCTCCAACACACTTGGTGCAACTACTGAGCTGGTTCTGACAAGATATTTAAACACCTTGATTGTGCCATGATCTCGGCTCAATATTTTTTCTCTTTTTCCAGTTCTTCACTTTCAATTAAGCCATTGGTGGATGTGATGCTGTTAGACCATTTCCCCATCTCATTTCACATTGGATGGGAGTTAATACAACCTTGTGCCAACAAGACCCAATTCTTTTTGAACATGTCTTTGTTGCATCATCAAACCACACTGGCCTACATTTGTACAGTTTGGAATTCAGAGTGTAGGCCACCTCATAATATAAGTTGCATTACTTGGAGGAATGATGCCATCACTCGCATGATGAGGTTTCTTCGCATTTATGGGTGCCAACTAGTTATCTTTCACTGTAGGTCCTATGAAGCGACCACGTCTAACCTCTGTTCTACCACTGAGGCTTTGGCGGCTATCCCTTTTTACCCTTCCTTGCAAGTCAGGGTGGCAGATTTAAGGCACAAAAAATAAATTTACTGATAATTATGCTGCTAGAGGAGCATAAATCAAGGCCAGGTTACACCGGCTTAAAATTAGAGATCCTACCTCCAAATAATTTTTTGGCCCTTCGTGTCAGGCACTCTTCTCTTGGCATCAAAAAGATCAAAGATGGAAAGAAGGTGCTCTCTAAGCTACCTGATATTCTCCAAGCCTTTGTTAGGAATTATGAATAGGTGTTTACTGCTCAGGATTCCACATTGGAGCATTAGTAAGCTCTCTAGGATTGTCTTGATGTTGTGCCAAATAGGCTATCTTCAGCCCAGAAATCCTTCTGTGAGAAAATGCTCACACTTGAGGATCTAAAGGAAGCTATTTACACTATGGCAGATGACAAAGCCCCGTGAATTGATGGATTCTCGTGTGAATTTTACAAAGCCCTTTGGGACTATGTTGGGCATGATTTGCATAAAGTTTATCTCGAAGCTTTTCATTCCAAAATTGTAGGGAATCTAATTAACAAAGGAAATATTAAATTCATACCTAAGTCTGGTGGTCCCAAGGATATCTGCAACTAGCAACCCATCACACTCCTTGTGTTTCTTACAAAATCATTGATAAAGCCCATGCCTTGAAATATTTCCATCTTTTACCTCAGATTGTGCGCCTATAGAAAACTGGTTTCATTAAATCTAGATTTATTTTGGATAATATTATTGGAGTTTGGGAAGGAATGGATTGGGCCAGGCGCTCTAATCAAAAATCCATTTTCATTAAAATAGACTGTGCTAAAGTATATGATCACATTGAATGGCCTTTTATTCTCACCATGTTGGCTGCCTTAGGGTTTGGCCTAATTTTATTCAGGCTATGCAAAAAAAAATTTTGATGCCTCTACTTGCATCACCATTAATGGTCATTAGTCCCCTTCCTTCAACTTGTTTTGTTCCATCCGCCAGGGTTGCCTACTCACCCCCTCACTTTATGTGGTTTTTGTTGAAGGGTTTGGTTACTTGTTGGCCAATGTCATCTCCCAGAGGTGGGCTCGAGGCATTTCATTAGCTAATTCGCCAATCTAGCTAGTCAATGGCCACTTGATTGATGACTCTTTTATCACTCTTTTGGAAGAGGGAAACAATGTTAAAGCTGCTCTAGATTACCTTGATGCTTTTTGCCTTGCCTCCAGATATGCCATTCAATGACATCAAAATTTATGTTACAAATAGTCTATACTTCCTAGTCCTCAATGGATTCAACAGTATGGCTGAAAATGGATTGGTCTAGGGGAAACCTTTCAATTTTTGGGTATTCCTTTTGCCTTCCAGGCTTCTCCCATGGATATTTGGCAAGCGGTGTTGTCTTGGATGGAGCAAAATATGGCTTACTAGATTACCAAGCCTCTCTCTTTGGCTGGTAAATTATAGATTTGTTCTAATTTGCTGGTCACTACACACGTTTACTATTCCTCTTGCTAGGCCCCTTCAAAGGCCGCTTATGCTAAGCTTGAAAAGTTGTTGTGTGACTTTCTTTGGGCCTCTTCTGAGATCCATCAAGGGTTTCACCGCATTTTTTGAGAGTTTTTCTACTTTCCCAAAGACTCTAGAGGGCTTGGCTTGCTTTCTACTCAACAAGGGATTGCTCTGTGTGTTAAATGGATAATTAGAGCACTTATTGGCAATGAGGGCTAGAAAATTCTCCTCAGGCATTATATTTAGTCTAGCTTTCCTACTCACAGGCCTACCTAGAAGGGGATTGGATTTCAAACCCTTTTGGTTATGAGGGAACCAGTCCATATTGTGGGAAATTTCATTTCCAAGAGGATTTGGAAAGCTTGGGAGGCTGTTAAGCCATGGCTTCGTTGGGTTGGCTTCGGTTTTTCGTGATGGGATTTCACTCAGTCAACAAAACGTGTGGTGGTCACCTCTTTTTTCTAGTAATGGTCAACCGTTGGCCAAGTCACCTTGGCTTAAGGCCATAAGATTTCAAAGGAAAGATATCTAGACCTTGCAACATGTGTTTCATAGACCCACAATGTGTATCATGTTGTGGGAGGATTTTTGTGCTCATTACAGGCTTCAAAACTAGGATCGTGATACTTATGATGGCTTGGTGAATGCTATTTTAGTTTATATGCTTCATAAGGTGGGTATTCATGGCACCCAGCCCTAGTGGAAGGACTGAAAGTGTTACCCAGACACCCCTTTTAGAAATTACAAGCCTAGGCTTGGCTATTTGTGGCTTTCACCTCATTTTCCTATGATTGATAGTTTGAACCAGTAGTGGAATCTGTAGTCTTCTATGTCTGTTTAGTGTAAAATATTCTCTACCACTTGGTCTGGAAGTGTTGAGCCTAAGCTTTCCCACTTTTCTTGGTGTATTCTTTTCCAAGGCTTACCTATGGGGTCTTGGCTTGTCCACTTGGGGGTCTAAGACCCTCGTTGCCCATTTTGTGGGCAGGCTGAGTTGTTTAAGCATATTTTCTGGTTTTGTACTAGAGCTCAACAGTTTTGGAATTGGATTCACGACTTCTTTTGGTCATTCAAGATAGAGCCGTTCTCTTAGCACATTATTCTTTTTGGTGATTTGCCCAAGGTTCTCACTAAGTATACCCAGCTTTGGCACATTTTTCAGGGTGGAAATCCTCTTCAATATTTGGAAAGATAGAAATGCCTTCATTTTTGCTCACAACTATATTGATAGATATGTATCTCTATACTCTAAAGCAATTATTTGTTCTAATGTTCTTTTTTAGATACAAGTTCAAGCTAACAAAGTTGCACTCAAGGTCTCTCACCTCCAGGTGCTTTTGGACCACTGGGGCAATGCCCCTTGCACTGTGGCTCAAGTGCCCTCTTCACCTACCTCTTCTCATGGTCGATCGCCCCCACAGGACCAACCGTGGAGTGGCTCTACTCACCCTCACTCTCAGGATCCTCCCCTTCATGGCTCCCACCCTCCTTGGTGATCACGTTCTCCTCCTCTACAAGTTGACCTGGGGTGTCCCTTTGGAGAGGTGGCAGGGGGTGACGGTGGAATTTTTGGGTGGACCACTAATACTGCTCCTGGTAGCGGCTTTGGTTGGTCGAATACTATAAAATGGCTCCTGCATTTGGACTTGGCACTCTCACCTAGACATGAGGATAAAGAGAAAGAAAAAGAAAAAGAAGATGATGATGGTTGGGGTCCTCCTGACGTCACTCTAAACCCCGTTGATGTATGGGGAAAAAAACCAAATGACAGGGACCCTCCGCCCCCTACTAGCACTACTCTGGCCGCATGAAGGTCATTTTTATTTTCATTTTTGTAATCTTTATTGCTTTTTCGGCTCGACCCATGTGACTCCAAATTTTTGGGCTTTTCCCATTTGACTCTTAGGGTGTGCCTTTTAACCACCCACTTTTTTTGTGAATATGTATTATTATCTTTCTAATTAATATAGATAATTTCCTATTCATAAAAAAAATGGTGCTTTCATAGATCATGTCTTTATTAGAAATGAGATTGATCACTATGTTTATCTTCATTAATTGATGGTTGAATACTAATAGAAAATCAATCAAAAAATGTAATGTGAAACATGAAATCAAAATATTAAAACTTAATCTATCAAAATTTGCAAATTTCAGAAAGATCTGAGAGGGTTTAGTATTTTTGCACCTTTCACCAAAATGTTGTTGTTGAGAGTTGCAGTGTCCTCTAGGACAAATTCGCCCCAGGGAAAATGGGTCTTTGTAGGGCTCTTTGAAATTTATTTTTGGGTTCTTTGGTCTCATGTTTACACTCTTGAATTCTTCGGATTTCATAGTCAAAAAGTTGAAAATAAATCCTATAGGTGAGTTTCCATGGATTGATGACGAATTTTCCAAATTTTCTCTTCAAGAGATCTTCAATCCTTCTTCAACCTAAGATATGCAGCATAAACACAAAAGGGAAATTGCTTGTTTTTGGTGAATGGAGGTTTGCCTTGCGCAAGCCCTATTTTGGTAATTAAACCTTGAATTGAAACAATGAAACATGAAAGGAATGATGAATGAATAATTGCTATGTTGCAACTCACCAAACCCTTGATTTAAAAACTTTAAAGGACTGTAATTTAGTAGATCTTGCATGAAATGGCTTGATTGTTGATGTGATCTTGATTTTCTTATAGCTTGAATCTTGATTTTGAAACTTGATACCTACATCACAATGTTAGCTCCAAAAACATGCACGATGCTTGATAAATTTGACATGATGCTTGAGATCTTGATTGTTGCAACAAATATTTGAGAAATCTACCCTTGAACACCTTTGATAATAATCTTTGCTATACTTTTTGCTCACTTAAAATTTATAGATTTCCTAGGATTTGAATTTGATAAAATAACCTTGCTTTTATAGATCATTTTCTAATTTCCCAAAAATTAAACATTACAATCCGACATTTGAATATGAATTTGGGATCATAAAAAGACTGCCAAAAGCATATTTAAATTTTGAATTTGCAACTTAAAGGGAGCCCATTCACCCAAGGGAGGATGGGTCCTAACCTAAATAATCAGGATCCATTCATTTCAAGGTGTTATTAATGATAAATGCATTAATTAAATCACACTTCCCCCTTCAAAAATTGTAATTAATTAGGCTTGTAAATGCCAAATTTAGGCAATTAGAGGCTTAATTAAATCCATTTAAATTAGGGGACCCAAACATAGTGTGAAATGTAAAGGAGTACATTTTTTGACACTACATTTATCCCCCACTTTAGTGAGAGGATGGGCCCTTGCTCAAACTCACACTAAAGTTGACAAACAAGTGTCAAGAGGGGTCCAAGTGTACAAATATTGATGGAATATGATGACAAAGATCAAGGAGGTTGCACAAGCCCCTAGGATCCAAGATCCCATGGAAAACCAACAAGATACAATGTCAAAATTAGAGCAAAGAGAGAGAGGTGAATCAAGCCTTGATTGTTTTTCCATATGGATATGGATCAAGCCTTAGTTTTTTTTTCACAAAACATTTACAAGTGGAAACCTTTATCCACTATGCAAAGCAAAGGAACTCACATGGGCTAGTAAAATTAGTTGTCCACTAGGTGAGCCCCAAAAAGTGGCTAATAGGAAGGTTATGTCTCTATATAAGCTCCAATTATACTAACCACACCAAATTTATGCCTCCTGATAACTTTAATAAGGCACCACGAAAATGGTCACAAGTGTAGCAAGTTGCATTATGCTAGGCACTTATGAAAAAGGCTCCACTGACAAGCAAGTTGTGTTATGCTTGGTGGCCTTGATACATGTAATATGATATTCAAAGGGATTTTTCTTAGTTCATGAAAGGTCTCACCTTAGGTAATGTCATGCCTAATGTCTCTAAGAGAGGACTAGTTGAGGATAAAAGATTCACAACTTAGGGAATGCAATTCATAGCATCACCACTAAGAGGAATGTCGTATGCTCAAAAAGGTCACAATCTTGAAGGACATCAAACCCAATGACACCATCAAGAAGACACAACACGTGAATTAAGAAGAGCATACTTTAAAGAGAACAATGAGCAGGGATGTGTATGCCCCCACTTTAAAGAAATTGCTAAACATCATGTTGTGAGCAATTACTTTAAAGTAGAACACACACAAGAAATTCCGATACATGAAATATTTATTTGAAAAACCTTGTGTAAATATATGTTTCCGAGTAGAGCTATGCCATGAAAGGAGATGGTTGCCCCCCATATGCAATCCTAAGATAACAAATAAGGGATCCATGGATTTGGGGTCAATGTTTGTCGTTGCTATAGTGATATAATCAGCTTGGAACCGTCATCATTACCCAAATGACTCATGGAACAATGAACATAAAGGAATAATGACATATAGAGAGAAAAAACATAGAGAAGCTTTTGGGTCAGCATGGAAGAGACCTGAATGTCTTGATGCCTTACATCATCCCCAAAAGGAAAACAAAAGATAAAGATTTATGACATATAAAATGTAGATACAAATAGAAAAATGTCACAATAGATTTGATTCCTTTGTATCCTTGCACCAACAGAGTGACAAGGGTAATCCAAAGTAGGCTCACAAATATATAAAGACACTCCAAGCAATATAGGACGGGGGATCACTTTACACACATGAAATCACAAAGAACACAAAGAGAAGACTAGTAGGGAACATGTGAGTCAACCTATAGTAGGTTATCTGCACTCCAATCTTGTTTATCATATACAAAAGGTTGATAACTAGCAAAATGGACAATGACAAGTTTTGTACTAGGACAAGACTATCTAACTCCTTGCCCCCACTAGGTGCAAGACAGGGATGAGCCAAGATCAGTTGTGAGAATCAACTCCTTGCAATATATAAATGTAAAACATGCAATAGTGAGTATGCTATGATCATACAACTATCACATGGCAAGGAGTAAACCACATGCACTTTAGTTAATTACATTGATAATAACATCATTTTCATGGATCAATCATTGTAAAAGATGACACTCATTAGTAAGATGCTCAAGAGTTTTATGAAATGCATAGTAATTCATGTTTGTACACTTTCCTTTTTGTTTTCTTTGATAGGGGAAAGTAAATCAATCCTAGACAGAGGAGTTATTCTATTTTTTTGTTCAATTTCTGTTGTAGTATGTAAGAATGGCAATTAATTGATCTTATATGCCTTATATTTCTTACTTGTTTGGGGAAATTTGTTGAGGTGGAGGTGGAGGTGGAGGATATGTGGAAGGGGGGAATATCTTGATATCCTAACCCCTTGGTATCCTCAGATAGTATTTGCTCTAAAATTTCATGAATTTCATGCTCATTTGTTATTTCACATCCTTGTTTTCTTAAGATCTTAAAGCCTTGACCATAAATCTCTTCTAAGTTAATAGGTGTAGTGGTAACTCGATTAAAATAGGATAGAAGAGTACCGTTATTGTCCTTATGACCAAGTTCATTAACAATTGATGGTCGAGGCTTGCAATTTTCTTCCATTTCAGGATGTAAGAGGTTGAATCTATCAAGTGATGGGTTTATAGGTGGTGTTTGCATGGATGGATAAAAGGATGCATTGTTTTCAAGATTGCATAGGGAGTCTTGTATGAATTGTTGCATGTTATCTTCATCTTGACCTAAGATATCCATATCGCATGGACATTCATTAGGAGGTGAACGTTCAGTAATAGTCTTAATTGCATTAGGGTCTTCACCAAACACACAACTTGAAACATCTACTAGAGACATTAAGGACTTCCATATATTACCCATACACATGTCCATGATGAATTCTTATACAAATTTGTAGATCTGATATATGAATATTTTCTTATTTTTGAATGCAAGATACTGAAAATGAAATATTTTGAATGCCAATTGGAATTTTCAAACAATGCACCAAATTAGACCAATTAAACCTAATGCAAATAGTGACTGATTATTCTGATTTTTGAAAATAAAACCTAAATTTAATAGTAGGTCAAAGAAATTAAAACAAAGACAAATCACTGCCCAAAATTCTAAAATAGGACTTGTACAGGGACAAATTCACCGTAGAGCGAATGGCTCCTAGCACATGGGTTACAAACAATTGAATTTGAATTTGAAGTTCAAATCTAGGGTTTCTTGTTTCAGTTTATAAATTGTACTTTCAATAATGACTAATTTCTCTAGAATTTGATGACCTAATGCAAGTACAATGTATGATAAATGACGAACAATATGACACTTTTTGAAATGTAATTTTGACTTGATTTTTGAATATGAATGGTTGAACATACACTAATATGCAAACACTATGCAAAACTAATGCAAATTTTTGATTTTTTTAGATTTTAAAGGATTCAAAATGCAAGCCTAAAACCCTAAATGAAATGAAAATTAACAACCCTAAATGAGATGCAAAATAATGCAATGCAATGCAAATTAATGCAAATCCTAGATCTAGGGTTTGAATGGACTCCAAATCAAAATTATTTGGATGTATAATGTTGGGTTCACCAAAATGAAATGGAGAAAAGTAGGTGTGTGTGTTGATTAGGGGGCTAACCACTAATTTTACTATAAATAGAAAAGACAAAATAGGGTATCATGCACCTGTTTTCCTCTATTTCATTAGGAAAAAGAGATCCCTTGAGCCAAGGTTGACTTTTAACCCTTAGGTGAGTCAACTTTGAAGGAAATCTTGTTGTTTTCCTTATGATCTAGGATGGGACAAACTTGCTGAAACAATACTTTTGGGAGAAAGACTAAAAATAGCAAATCAATCCAAAAATGCAATGTGAAACATGAAATTAGAAGATTAAATTTTAATCTATGAAAATCTATAGCTTTCAAAAAGATTTATGAGTGTTTAGTATTTTTTCACCTTTCACCAAAATGATGTTGTTGAGAGTTGCAGAGTGTCCTCTATGATAGATTCACCCTAGGGAAAATGGGTCTTTGTAAGGTTCTCTGAAATTTCTTTTTGGGTCCTTTGGTCTTGTGTCCACACTCTCAAATTCTTCATATTTCACAGTTGAAAAGTTGGAAATAAATCTTGTAGGTGAGTTTTTGTGGATTGATGACAACTTTAACAACTTTGATAATTTTTCCAATTTTGGTTTTTCAAGAGATCTTCAATCATTCTTCAACCTAAGATATGCAACACAAACATAAGATAGAAAAAATGATTGTTTTTGGTGAATGGGGATTTGCCTTGGTCAAACCTCATTTTGGTAATTAAACCTTGAATTGAAATAATGAAACATGAAAGGAATGATGAATGAACAATTTCTATGTTGCAACTCACCAAACCCTTGATTTGAAACCTTTAAAGGACTACAATTTAGTATATCTTGCATGAAATGGCTTTATTGTTTATGTGATCTTGATTTGATAGCTTGAATCTTGATTTGAAACTTGATACCTACATCACGATGTTAGCTCAAAAAACATGCATGACGCTTGATAGCTTTGACATGATGCTTGAGATCCCGATTGCTACAAAAAATACTTGAGAAATCTGCCCTTGAACACCTTTGACAATAATCTTTGCTATACTTTTTGCTCACTTGAATTTCTAGATTTCTTAGGATTTGAATTTGATAAAATAACCTTGCTTTTATAGATGATTTTCTAATTTCCCGAAAATTAAACATTACAAGCCGACATTTGAATATGAATTTGGGATCATAAAAATATCGCCAAAAACATATGTAAAATTTGAATTTACAACTTAAAGGGGACCCATTCACCCAAGGGCGAATGGGTCCTGACCTAAATAATCAAGATCCATTCATTTCAGGGTGTTAATAATGATACATGCAGTAATTAAATCACACTCCCCCTTCGGAAAATTGTAATTAATTAGACTTGTAAATGCAAAATTTAGGCAATTAGAGGCTTAATTAAGTCCATTTAAATTAGGGGACCCAAACATAGTGTGAAATGCAAAGGAGTACATTTTTCAACACTACAGGTTTAATAGAAAAATATGGTTAAACTAGAAGAAGTATATTAACACTATTTTGTAGTGTTTTATAGTATATGATTACAAACTAGTTTGCATTTCCTAAATCTAGTTGGTACTAGGCTCTATTTTAAAAAATGCAATAAAATAAATGATGATCTCAAAGATATGTATAAGGTTCCATGTTGGTGCTATGAGAGGCTTCATGAATGTGATGGTCTATATAAGACCTAATATTTCCCAAGCAATGGAAATTCTAAGTAGGTTTGTACCAAACCCTAGAAAAAACCATTAGACATGTTGAAAGGGTTTTCAATTATTTGCATTAAAATCATAACCATTGTGCATGTTATCATGGGACTAATGAAGTGGGAAGGATGATTTATTTAGAGGGATTTATTGATTCTAATTGGCCTAGTGATTTAAATTGTAGGAGGTTTATAAGTTTCTATGTTTTTACTTGGTTTTAAATACAATTAGTTGGATGAGCAAATGACAACCTATAGTTGTATTGTACACTATAGAAGCAAACTACATGGGCATGACATGTGATTGTAAGAAGGTATTCTAGTTATAGAGGTTGTGTTTATATATTGGCTTTTAGTGTTATGTCAAAATTGGATGCAATAGTTAGAGTGCAATTTTTTTAGCTAGAAATCTAATGAATCATTCATACACAAAGCATATTTATGTTTAATATCATTTTTTTGGAAAATAGTCAGGGTGAAAAAATTATGTTAGAAAAAGCCAACACATAAGAGAACATTCCAGATTCACTCCCTAAGCCATCAAGCACAAGAAGCTTAACTGGTGTAGTGAGACCATGTGTCTCTCTTTCTTGAGAGATTGATTTATTATATTCATGATTATGTGATTGCAATGAAATTTCAAGTGGGGGAATGTTTGGATTATCTATCATTTGGAAGAAATAAAGTTATGTGGAAAAGATTTTGAACTAATCTTAGAGGAGAGTATTGTGTAAACTTTGTACATAATTTTAAGAATATAAAGAAGAAATATAAATAAAATTATATTGTAACATAGGTGTACACGAGGAAAATCTTTTGGGAGAAAAAATCATAGACCAAAACAAAGACCAATTATATTATCAACAAAGGTTTCAATATAATCTCAAGGAAATTCCCTTAGAGGTCAACATACAACTCTATTACAATTTTAACAACATAATACCTATAAATCAACTATCAAAACCTCCATCTCAAGAACCTAGAAAATAGGATAAAAAGACATGAAACCATCAAATGGTAATTACAAAACCTTGAGATCTATGCACCAAGCATCCCTGTAATTGATGCAAAATAATCCCAAATATTTATTTTGGCTAAAAATGAATCTATAACCCATAAGTAATTTTTTTCTATTTTGTAGCCTTAAAAATGAGCCATTTGTAATCTTAACAAATTAGGATCAAGGTTGAAACACATTTCCTAACATCATTTACCTTGCCAATCCCTATAGGTGATTTAATTATATTTAGTTTTGTTGTTGGAAACAAAAATGCTCATCTCCAAGTATCATGGAGTGGGTGGACTTGGATGCCCCTCCTTGGTGGTAGAAAAAAATGTTTATTGTTATTTTTGTTTTGTCACGTGCAATTATAGTGGCATTTAAGTTGGGAGTTAATTTCAGGAAGATATTAGAAATTGGGTAGAGATTGGGATGTAAGAGGATGCAAGAGGATCTTCTACAAATGTATCTTATGATAGTTTTGGACAATCTTCCCATGGGGCACCTTGGTTGTGAACTTGGTCAATTTGATCATTATGATATAATCTATGAAATTTAAGATATGTGAGATGGGTATAAGGTGCATAAGAGGAGTTACTATTTAGGGTGGTTGATTGATTTTGACGAGTTGTGATATTTTCTACAAATAATGTGGACACCTAGATTTGGGTGAGTGGAATTTTCCACCAATTTGGAAATATCATTCATGGTACATCTTGTATTCATATATTCTATAAATTGATGTCTTGAGATGGTAGTATTACAATATTATTTTGGAGGCCATTTGAGCACTACTTGTCAAAATTTAGAGAGATTAGCAAATTGTATTCATATTACTTTTTAGGATCAATACAAGCTTAGGTCTCTTTAGATGTGGAGTTTTTTCCTGCAAGGGTTTCTCCATGTAAATACTTTATTATGGTTTTACATTCGCTTTCATTGCTAATACTATTTAATCTTATGATCTATCATAGTTAATAAATTTGGGTGATTTAAAGAACACCATTTCTCATTGATTTCTTCAACCTATTATTAATAAGCTAAAAAATACCTAAAACACTTAAATTACTAATGCATTAGTTTATCTATCATATATCCTTGATGATGCAAAGTCATGACACCCTCTTTTATCATGATTCACTCGGGTTTAGTTAGGGACAAATTACCTTGCAACTTAACAAACAAATAAAAATTAGTCTCATCTTATAATTAATATCAATAAATAACAATGCACTATTATTTGAAAATTTGAGATCACGAATATACCAAATTCCACATATACCAACTTAATTAATCTTAAAACCTAATCAATTGTTTAAATATCTAAAATCACATCAAAATCCATTATTCCTAATTATTAAATATTATATTTTATTGGGGAACTATATTGTTGTTTGACGACATAAGCAAATGAATGCTTTGTATAATAAATTATACTTTAAATTTGTGACTTGACAATAGATACTGATTGATATCTAGAGAAGTCAATTGTTTGCTAATATATGATAGAGGACTCATTAATGATTGATGCACCTTTAAAAGGAAGGATGATTACATGCTTTGTGAATGCTTATTTAATGGTTAGATAATGTATAGATGACTTAGGATGATGTCTTTCAATACATAACCCTAGACACATGAATTTGAATTTTAGTATCCATGTTATTTGAAAATAACAAGTTTTCAAAAATATCAACCTCACAATATGTATATTTTAAATTAAAAATCTAAAGAAAAAATTACAATAACAATCATATAGAAATTTATGTATACTTAGAAAATAGATCTAAAAAATTTGTAAACAATATAATGCAACATATTTATATTGAAGGAATTTCATTTATTAGAGGGATTGAGCCAACTTCGGCCATCAATGATGTACATTGTTGGAGAAGGGATGCAAGATGATTAGAAAGATCTCATTTTTTCATTCATTCGTTGCTCTTTTGTTTGCTAGTTTTCACATGTCACTAATTTTTCTTTATTTGCCATTTTTTGGGGGAGTGCAACCTATAATAGTGGACTCTCGCAAAATTCTTTCCATTCTCCAAATATTGTGGATTTTAGAGACCATACATGTTTGCATACAACCAATATTGAACTTATCAGATTTGGTGACCTCAATGCCATATAAAATTCTAGAGGAGGAGGAATCTATGAACAAGTTCACGACCAAGATGTTGTACATAATACTTTAATCCAAAATTATCTAATTTCATTGACACAAAAATAAAGAAACAAATTCCATAAAAGATCCCACCACCACAAAACCAATGTAAGGATCCTTTCACACCCAACACCATGATTATTATGTACCCCACCATCAACACCACCTAAGGGTATTAGCAAGCTATGAAATTTTATTCCTAAAAATTATAGAGACCTTATAAAATGTTCAATGATGGATTTGGGGGCAATCTTTCAAAAGAATCCCCAAATGTTGATGAGTGACACAAACACCAAAATTTCTATGCAACCATTTCTAGCCCAATCTACCACAAGTTGTTAGTGGATGCCATTCTTGAGCCCAAATCACATATAAATGTAAAGAAAGGGAAACTAGAATTCAAACTTTTGCACTACCTCCAGTATAGTGTAGTATTCACCAATATGTAGCTTGCATGCATCTAGCTCCATATTCTTGTTGTTTTGTAGTGCTTGATTTGTAGGGCTTTAAGAACATCTCCTTGCTTGGAATTCTTCAACAGGGGCTCTGTAACTTGTTATTTGATGTCATTGCTCACCAAGTTTGATTTCCAAGGGAGTGCAATCTAGGGAATTGATCTCATGTTGTAAAACAATAATCTTGTATCGAAATATTTGCAAGAACAATGAGAGGTGTTGTAAGAAGTAGCAAAAAGATGACAAAGACATGGGAAAGTGCAGGCTCATATTGGCCACTCATGTTGATGATCCACACATTTGCTATGAAATTTAACATGGATAAATTCTAAGCTTCCTTTTTTTGTTCCTTTTCATCGACCTCTGAGAGAAAGGGATGGTGCACCAAAAACACCCACAAATCATAGCCCATGACATAAGTATTAGTTGAGTAGGGAGGGAGAGATGTAAATAAAAAATAAAATTATATGTATATTTTTTAAGTATAATATTATATTTTTAAATTAAATATGTTTATTTATGATTATATGTTATATAATGTAGAGTATTATATATAGAAGTAAATATTAAACATATATTTTAAAATATTATTATATTATAGAATTATATATTTATATTAAATATATTATATATTTAATTTTTAAAATATTTATATTTATTATTAGGTATTATATTTTAATAATATATAATTAAATATATAATATTCTTAGTAAAATATTATTTGAAAATTGATATATAACAAATCTAACAATTTAAGCGATTTCTAATGGATTGAGAGGGAGGGGACAAAGGAGAAAGAGGGAGAGCAAAGGGAGAGAGAGGGAGAGAGAGGGAGAGAAAGGGAGCGAAAAGGGGAGTGAGATAGAAAGAATATGGGGATGAGATATATAGAGAGAATAAGAGATAGAGTGAGGAAGATAGAAAAATGGAGATATATAGATAGGTAGAGTGTGAGAGAGAGGGGACAAAGAGAGAAGTGAAGAGATGAGAGGAGGATGAGAGGGAGAGGTGATAAAGAGAGAAGATACACAAAATTATATACACATATACACACACACATATATAATATATATATATATATATATACACATATGTATGTATGTATGCATGCGTATATATATATATATATATATATATATATATATATATATATATATAGAGAGAGAGAGAGAGAGAGAGAGAGAGAGAGAGAGAGAGAGAGAGAGAGAGTTCATTACTTAATTTCCCAATTCCCTACCATTCTATCTTGTCATGTAGATCTTGGAAATGTATTTTTATTGAAACCGTTCATCTACATATCAAAAAAATATTATCACATGCCTATGAATGTGTAGTTCTTGTGTAGACAAGTGTCAAAGTCAATTGCATTGCTTAGGGCTTACAAAATATTAGAGAATGCAAAAATGTCATAATAAGAAGATTTATTGGTAATGGTTAATATTTACATATTTATTATATATATGAAATCTATATTATAATTACATTTTATAAAATTTAAATAATGAAATATGTTTTTATTTTATTTTTATATTTATTTTATATAGAAAATTTATATTATAATTAAATAGTTATATATTATGCAATATAAAGTATTAAAAATAAATTAAATATATTATGCAATAATATATATGTTACATTGAAGGAATCCCTTCTATGAGAGGGTGTGAGCTACATTCAACATCAACCATTAATGCTATCTTAAAATGATGTAACATAATTAAATACATCCTCACAACATGAGAAAATATTGAATAAAAATTAGAATAAACAAATTCAAAATAGACAACCCAATCAACAATGATGAAGTAATTGGCAAGACCTTAGGGCTTGCTGTGTTGTTGGCTGCTTAGGGCTGTTGCTTTCTCTAAAGTTTTAGTTACTCCTGGTTTAGGTGCCAGGTTTGGGTTGCTTTGTTGTCTTTGTGTTGGGATTGTTGTTGGTTCTGAGTGTCCTTCCTTGCCTGGTCATTTGGTGACCTTGCGCTATGGGTATTTCAACTGTGTGCTGCGGTGGTTTGGTTGGTGTTGGTTTCCTGTTGTGTCGGCGATGTCTTAGCTCTGTAAGAGGTTCTTGGTCCTTTCAAAACCATGATTTTCCTCTTTGGCCCTTGAGGCTCGTTGTGTAAAGGGTACAACACCCTATAAATGTTGCTTACCTTATAAAAAACAATGATGAAGTACGATCAATTATGTCCATTAATGGAGCATTATAATTCTAAACAACCCGAATAAAATGTGGTAATAAACAAACTATTAGTCTATTGATTAAGATTTGTGTTTCGTATGAGCAACATTACAAAGGAATTTATCACAAATCACAAGGGAATTCTCATATTGAATATTTAACCCTATGCAACTTTATATTTGACATATAATTGAATCATAGGGATAAACTAATGATCATGAAAGGAAGGGATTCTGTGATCCAAATCTACTCAAATTATTGACATCTAAGCCTTTAATGGGTGAAATATTTAGATACAAGTCTCCATAGACATTCCAGGCACTCCTCCTCCATAAATTTTACCCACATTTATAGGAGCACCATCCAACACAAGCCACTCAAAATCTGCCATAATTGGCTCCTTCGAGCCACAAACATGTCACCAAATTCGATATTGCAAGAGCTAGATATATAACCTTTAATCTACCTTAGAGAAGGGTGGTTTGTTTCCTCCACCTTATTAAAATGCATCTAAAACATCAATTCTTCAGCTTGATTAGGATATATTGTTATATTTGCTTCCCTTTTCTCCTTGCTTGGATGAATTTTTATATTTATATTTTAATTTATTCTTCTATATAACCTATTTCTAGGGACATTGGCTCCTATGATTTGAACTTAGAGCCTTTAAGAGGAATTATGGAATTGGCATTTACTCGCTCAAGGGAGTAGAGCCTTAAAGAATAGTCGATCACTTTGTTTAAATATTTCTTTGGGATGAAGGAAGTAGATATGACAATGACAATTAAGGTTTGAATTCTATACAACTTTAACACAAAACATGGCATTTTAGAGAATCAATTCCAAAAAAAGAGAATCCATGTTACAATTGCAAAGAACTTACAAGAGTTGGATTTTTGGATTCAATGATCCTATCCAAGCTAGGCTTCCACCAAAAATAAGAGGTCATAATGAGAATGAACTATCAAGCTTCTTTTTCCTTGCTTGGTGGATCATGGGAGCCACAAGCTCTGCAGTCATAAGCTTCCTATCTCCAAAATGAAGCATCACACACACATTCAATTTACCATCGGCCAAAGATATAATTTGCACACACTTGTCAAACTCTCCTTTCATCAAATCATTGCCAGATAAGGCTTTCTAAGATAGTTGTAATTGATGGAGCCTAGAAGCTACTATAAGAGTCTTGTTCAAAGTAGCCCAAGAAAAAATAAATGTGACCACCTTCAAACTTTGCTCCATCACATCTTGTCATATTTTAATGAAAATGCAGGCTTGATTCTTTTGACATATAGAAGGAGCTCAAAAATGGCTTTAGAATCATCTTTAAAAATATCACAACCATCTTGAAAAATAGGATTATGAAAAGAGAATATTGATCATGAAATTTACTTACATCAAGCTACCTCCCTCGATAGCCTCCCTGAATTAATATGTCTATTTAAAATATTTATGTCTTTCCAAGAATAACTTATGCAAAAGACAACCTAATTGGGAATATACATGACATGGAGCAACAAAATATGGTGGAAATAAGTGACATTCACACAATTTTGCAATTACAATTAATTTATTATTCTCTAAAATGTAGTCTTTAGAGATTTCTTCTACTAATGTATTTTTTGTGTTACAAGTTTCATTTTATATACTACTATTAAGTGAGGCCCTTTACATGTGGCTGTGTTGACGATATCTCTTATAATGTTTTTGTTTTTATGTAATATATAGGGGGGTTTACGTTTAGGTTTTAATACAAAAATAATAGTTCTAGTATATTTTGTCATTAAAAAATAAAAAATGAAATAATACTAAGAAAATTAAATTCTTAATTATAAAGTTATGTATGATATGAATTGTGAAAACACATTTTCAATTAATATAATGAGACAAACTAAATAGTGCAACAATTTTATCACACTAATGGAGACTCTAAACAATACAAATTAGAGCACTCAAGAGACCAAAGGATGTCAACATATTTCACCAAACTCATGCATTTTAGCAAAGCTTACAAATGAACTTTTCAGATTTGATTCATGTTTGAACTTCAAAGTGACCGACCACTTAAATACCTTCTCCACCATAAATGTCATCTAACACTCCCATTCAAACCCTTATGGCTTTGATTTTGTCACATCTCTCTATTGATTGAATAAGATTTACATAGCTAAAAAGTGGAACAAAGAGCATAAGAGAGATGGAGAAGTAGAGGAAGAGATATAAAGAGAAAGAAACAAAGGGGAATAACAAGCTAGAGAGAGGGAAAATAGAGAATGAAAGAACGAGATAATGTATAAAGGGACATAGAAAAAGACATTTAATAATAGAAGAATAAAGAACAATAGAAAGGGAGAATGATAGAGAGTGTGGAAGAGAGACACAAACAAAGATACAAAAAGATAAAGATAAAGAGAGACGAAGGAAGAGAGATAAAGTTAATGTAAATGTATGACCACTCAATCCAAAGCTGACACTTGCTTACACAACTTCATTTGCTTAACGGTCTGCTAATTGACCTAATGTATTTGATGATTGTATTTAAAACAAAGAAAGCAAATCACTACTTAAACTTCCACAATTCTTCAACATACTCATTCCACACCAAGATACAAAAGCTAATTTTAAATAATAGATTAAATCTTAGATGAATAAATCTACCAAAATAATTAAATCATTGTTTAGAGTCAAACATTAAAAACATCAACTCCAAATAACAAAAAAAAGTCAATGGGCCCTTGGTCTACTGGTGAAGTTGAAAGGTTCGGAACGAGCCCACTAGGGATCAAGTCTTGCTGAGTGCAAGGCTCCGACATCATAAGGGATGAGGCCAGGATCGTGCCTTGGGCGAATTTGGCGGCGTGGATGCCCCTCAGTCCTTGGCTCTAAGTTGAAGAGGTGCACGTGTGGGCCCGTATCGGGTTCCTAAATCGTTTATGTGGTGGCCTTCGCTGATTGGCAGCTCGCAGACTTCATGCCTCCGCTGGGCTGCCTCGCAGGTCTGATAAGATTTTAAATTTACTTTCTAATTTTCTTCAAAAATTGAATCTACACTCTCTAATAATAAAGCTCCCTAGTAATTACCCGCGTCATCTCACAAAATTTAAAGTCTTATATTTTATCTCTATCCGTTATTGAAAATTTTGGAAACTCCAAATGCTTTCGAGATGGCCGCAATGCAACAGATTCAATTAATCTGCTTTTTTTTCTAGTCTTCGCTCTTTCTATCCGTTGCCTAACGCTAGGAGTGATCTTGAGATGTATATTCTAGTGCAGCGAATTACCAGCATTGCAACGATTGAATCATTTTGCTTCTTTAGTCTACGCTGCGTTGTTTTGTTTTGCCGTGTTGTTGTGAAGGGCTCTGCTGAGCCCAGTCACATGAAAGTCCTCACTGCTCATCTCTTATTATAGTAACCAAAAAATGCAGGCCTGGAACTTGGACTGCAGATGCATGCAAAAATGATGAGATGGCTGCGATTCATCTGAGGCTAGCAAGACAACAATCCCCTGGATAGCAAATGATTGCTTTGGAACAAAAGGAATGCATAAAGAACATTAGAGTGCACAGATTTTTGCACCACTCTATCTTGATTCAAAACCGGCCTAACCAACAACAGAAAACTCATAGAATTAACCCTCAATTTCTTGGATGCCTGAAACTTCAACAGAGCCTTATCAAACACTGATAGGAATGACAATGACAGTTTTCTAATGACCAGAAGTGTTGGAAACAAGAATTATAGTCTGTTTTGCAGTCCATTTCAATGTCAACATTGTATGCATTATCAGTATTATGACTATTTGTTTCCCTCTTCTCACTTGACCTCATTTAAGAATACATATGACCAAAGAATTTTGCTTAAACCTTGCTCACATCATAATAATCAGTTTGATAGAGATTAACTCACATATTTTTCCAGTGAAAGGATTACAAAAAACCTGGTATTTTCTAATCTGCCACAAGCTCGAAACTCTCCTGGTTACTCCCATAAATGCCTGGACCACCATTGTAGGCTTGAAAAACTGTGAAGGCAAAAACGAACATAGCAGGAAACCCTAAGGGTTGAAACAGTCAAAGTACCTTTCCATAACCATGCACATGGATTTGGAGAAGTACAAACATTTTTGACCAAGTCTGAGACTCCTTTTCAAGATTGAAGACATGACTTATATTTTTGAACATGTATAAAATACTTTATTAAATTTTACCCTTAGAATCATTGAACCCTTCACAAGTGCAAAACCTTAGACTCAAAACCTATTGAACTTGGAAAAAAAATGCTATTAAAGGCTATTTAAGCCATAGGGCGAAAATAGACTAACACTAATAGAATTTTAGGGTCAAAGTGTTCACCCTACATCTGGGGCCCTTCATCTCCTAAGTACATGACAGTGCTGAGTTCATAGGTATATAATTAGGAAAGAAATAATAAATAGAGTACATGTAAATATTTTCATCTTATATGAATAGTAATATTAAAATTGACATTGTATGTTGAATAGGTGGATATTGGGCCTTTGACATCAGGAGTGGCCAAACATTTTTCACTGAGGTAAGCTTGACTATCTTTAATCATTATGTGTTGTAAAATAATGTTAGGTATATTTTGTTAATTTAATAATGTTGTTTCAAATTTCAATTATTGACATTAGATCAGACTCCTCGGGCAATATATGTATGATAGTGGAGGTAGACTTTGTTATAGCAATATTATCTTTGATTCCTTTTATAGAGGTATGAACTAGATTAGTAAAATTTATAATATATTTGTTGTTTTATCTCACATCTATTAGTGCAAATTTGAATTATATTCATTTGTAGTTTAATTTGATTCTTGATGCTTGTCATAGGAGGGCACAAATCCAATTCACACCCCTTAAAAGGATGAAGAGAGACAATGATTTCTTGAGAGAGATTATCAGTTGGTAGTAAGTGATTATTTCATTATATGTTAAATAATACTTTCATTTTTAATATATTAATTTGTGTATAATTTTATTGTATTAGTTGGAGCTCCAAAAACTTATGAGAGGAGGTCCAGTTGGAAGGTTTGAAATAAACCATCATTGCTTGCCTCTCCGTCTACTTGATAGTCAAATGTGATTCATGATCTCTTCTCTGCCCCTAGAGGGAAGTGATTACATTAGGACTTTGTTGTATGCCTATATGGATTTTTTGTAAGCCTATATGACTTTCTTGTACATATATTATACATTTACTGACATAACATTGTATGCCTATATGGGTTTTTAGTTAATAATTTGTTTTTACTAATATTGTCCATATTTGCTATAAATATTAATTTAATAAATGAATAATTACACAAGTAAAATGGAGATCTTTTGACTTGAGTAATTGAATAAATTTCCAATTCTCTTAGTCTTTCATCTTGTCTAGTGAGTTAGGTCTTAGTCTAGGTCTTGTGTCATGTCCCCAAAATTGTAAAAGCTAAATCCGAGATATTGAAAAACAAATAACCACATCGAATAAATATCAAAATATAAATATAAGAATGCCATTTAAACATCATTATTATAACTATAATTATCAAACATAAAACAAATAAAAATAAATATTATCAATTTAATATTTTTATAATTATAAATTATTGTAAGATAACAATATAAATATAATTACCAAATATAATTAAAATAAACAAGATGAAATTATTATTATTATTATATAATAATATGAGATATATTAACATATCAATATAAATATAAATAATCATAAATAATATATATCACAAATAGCAACGATCCTACTCATATTATGCAACGATTATGTTACATTTGTAAAAGCAGCAGCGATTATTCAAGGAGGTAGCACAACGATGAAGTAAATAAAGATTAATATAAAATTATAAACAATGCTTAACAAAGTTTAGAAAGGGCAGCAAATATCTTCAAAGGTGGCCACATAAGGACATAAAGGTCCCACATAAAGACAAGTTTTGTCTTATATGGGTGGCTATGAAAAATACGATTAATATAAGAATTGTGATTGTTAACAAAGGGGTGTGTGTTTTAAAAGAAGTCATTTTTCTTGGTAAAAGATACTTCTATTCATGAAAGAATGGAAGATATAAAAGATATTTGAAAAGCATCGAATGGAGGGAAAAATGGAATAAAAATAAAATAAAAATCTGAAATATATTTTTAAGTAAAAGAAGATTTAAAAGTAGAAATCTGAATAGAAAATGAAGGCAGAAATAAAATGGATATTTCTGAGTCTAGCAGCAAACATATTAATATATTGTATATATATATGCTCATAACAAAGGATTATTGGAAGATTGAAATCAATTAGAAATAATTATATAAAAATATATTTACGGAACACATATCTATTATATACAATAATGATGCTTGCAATAATTATTGAGTCTTATAAGTATTTATGATTCTTTAATATAAATGAAGAATAATTATATAAATGTTTATATGAGTACCAATAAATATAAGTAAATAATTTATGTAGGAAATAAGAACTATTAAATACAATTATGAATTTAGTTATTAATGAGGGAAAAACTAGTAGTAATTTAAATAATAGTTGATGCTTTATAAACATATTTAAATATATTAGGATTGATGAATATATAATTGATGGTTGATAAATATATCTAAATAAGGATATTTGATACATACATTAGGCATGTGGATAATGAACATTAATATATATATATATATATATTATGTTTGATTATCCAACAATGATGCTTGCAACAATTATTGTGTCTCAATGAGCTTTTATGACTTTACCTTGAAGAATAGATTTCGGGCCAAAAATTTCCATTCGCTAGCACTCAGCAAGGATAGGGAGTTTGTGGAGGGAAAGGTTGGTAATTCGATCCTTTGGAGGACGGTCCCAAGACGAGTGAAACACCTTGAGGGAGTCCCCTTTGAGATTGTTCATGCGCCCTTTGCACAACCATTCTACCATCCAATGAGGTTTGGAAAGAGGAGACAAGGGGAAGATCTATTCTGATCAAGAGTAATTAGTCATATCAGATTATGTTAGTTATGTACTAGTTAATAATAATGCATTTCATTTATCTTATTCCATCAATATTTCATTTCTCTTTATCAAACAATCATTAAAATCAAAATTTTAATCTGTGCATTTTATGTCTCTAATATAGGGACATTACAATTGGTATCAGAGCATGTTCCTACCATCCTGTGTATACTACGTGTGCCTTACATGTATTCCAGTGTGTACTTTGAAATAATGTAATTGTATTCGAGTGTATTCAAAGGTTTACTTTGTGACTTATATGTATGCTTTGTAACATATGTTGATTTGAATACTTTGTGTATTACGTGTATTCACGTATATGTTTCATACTCATGTGTATACTTAATGACTGTGGGATGGTGGACGGGACAACAGTGTAGTATGGGATGCATTGAAACCCCTTCCCCACTATTTGACGGTATACTTCATTTGATTGTAATTGTATTCGAGGGTATACTCCATAACTTGTATATGTATTCGAGTGTCTACTCCATGACTTGTATATGTATTTGAGTGTATACTCTATGATTGTATTTGTATTTGAGTGTATACTCTATGACTTTGTGACTTCGTGTATACCTTGTATTCAAGTATATTCAAATGTATACTTTGTGGCTCATGTGTAGTCAAGTGTATACTTTGTGGCTTATGTATTCAATTGTATATGAGAGTATACCGTGTGACTTATGTGTATTTGAGTGTATTCAAGTGTCTACCTTGCGACTTGTGTGTATTCAAGCGCATGCTTTGTGGCTTATGTGTATTCTCGTATATTCAAGTGTATACTCTGTGACTTACATGTATTCAAGTGTATGCTTGCAAAATACATGCTTTGTGACTCGTGTGTATACATGTATTCATGCGACTTATGTATTTAAGTGTATACTTTACATGTATTCATATAAATGCTTGGTGACTTCATGTACCCGTGTATACTTCATGTATTATTTGCATATATGCTTCATGCTTCTTGTATATACTCTCTGCATTACATGTATTTGTGCCTCATATTTATATTTTACGTATGACCTGTATCTATGTGCTACTTCATGTGTCTTCAACAAGATGTGTTCTTATAATTTCTTTATGCTTAAAGACTATGAGAATGTTAAAAATGTTGTTTGTCAAGTTGCTTAAGATACTTGGTTGCATGCTTGAGCTACTTGGTTGCGTGCTTGAGCTACTTGCTTGCATGCTTGAACTACTTGCTTTTCTACTTGAGCTAGTTGCCTACTTGCTTGAGCTAGTTGTTTGTATGCTTGAGCTACTTGCTTGTCTACTTAAGCTACTTTCCTACTTGCTTGAGCTGATTGCTTGTGTGCTTGAGCTAGTTGTTTGCATGCTTGACCTACTTGCTTGTCTACTTGAGCTAGTTGCTTACTTACTTGAGCTGGTTGTTTGTATGCTTGAGTTACTTGCTTGTCTACTTAAGCTACTTTCCTACTTGCTTGAGCTGATTTCTTGCGTGCTTGAGCTACTTGCTTGTCTACTTGAGCTAGTTGACTACTTGTTTGAGCTGGTTGTTTGCGTGCTTAAGCTACTTGCTTTTCTACTTGAGCTGATTGCCTGTATGCTTGAGCTACTTGCCTATGTGGTTGAGCTACTTGTTTTCTTTGTCAAGCTACTTGTCTACTTGGTTGAGCTACTTGTCTGCTTGGTTGAGCTATTTGGTTGTCTACTTTAATTTCTAATTCAAGTGGTTTTAAGTTATACTGATTCACAAATTCCAACTCATGGGTTTGAGAGCTATGGAGAAATAGTAGAACTTAAGAATATTAGTCAATACATTGGTAGTATAACTGGAATAACCATCATTTGGGTTAGAACTTCCAACTCCTATCAAAGCTAATATCATCACCACAAGGAGCAACATCTTAAAATTACACCTATTAGATTATGATTGCTTGAGGGCAAGCAATCTTGGGTGGGGTGGACTGTCATGTCCCTGAAATTGTAAAAGCTAAATCTAAGATATTGAAAAACAAATAACCACACCGAATAAATATCAAAATATAAATATAAGAATGACATTTAAACATCATTATTATAACTATAATTATCAAAGATAATAATTATCAAACATAAAACATAAAAATAAATATTAGCAATTTAATATTTTTATAATTATAAATTATCGTAAGATGACAATATAAATATAATTACCAAATATGATTAAAATAAACAAGATGAAATTATTATTATTATAATATAATAATATGAGATATATTAACATATCAATATAAATATAAATAATCATAAATAATATATCACAAATAGCACTGATCCTACTCATATTATGCAGTGATTATGTTACATTTCTAAAAGCAACAATGATTATTCAAGGAGGTAGCACAACGATGAAGTAAATAAAGATTAATATAAAATTATAAACAATGCTTAACAAAGTTTAGAAAGGGCAACAAATATCTTCAAAGGTGGCCACATAAGGACAAAAAGGTCCCACATAAAGACAAGTTTTGTCTTATATGGGTAGCTATGAAAATGCGATTAGTATAAGAATTGTGATTGCTAACAAAGGGGTGTGTGCTTTAAAAGAAGCCACCTTTCTTAGTAAAAGACACCTCCATTCATGGAAGAATGGAAGATATAAAAGATATTGGAAAAACATCGAATGGAGGGAAAAATGGAATAAAAAGAAAATAAAAATCTGAAATATATTTATGAGTAAAAGGAGATTTAAAAGTAGAAATCTGAATAGAAAATGAAGGCAGAAATAAAATGGATATTTCTGAGTATAGCAACAAATATATTAATATATTATATATATATATATGCTCATAACAAGGGATTATTGGAAGATTGAAATCAATTAGAAATAATTATATAATAATATATTTACGGAACAAATATCTATTATATACAATAATGATGCTTGCAATAATTATTGAGTCTTATAAGTATTTATGATTTTTTAATATAAATGAAGAATAATTATATAAATGTATATATGAGTACTAAGAAATATAAGTAAGAATAATTTATGTAGGAAATAAGAACTATTAAATACAATTATGAAAATAGTTATTAATGAGGGAAAAACTAGTAGTAATTTAAATAATAGTTGATGCTTTATAAACATATTTAAATATATTATGATTGACAAGTATATTTAAATATATTAGGATTGATGAATATATAATTGATGGTTGATAAATATATCTAAATAAGGATATTTGATACATACATTAGGCATGTGGATAATGAACATTAATATATATATTATGTTTGATTATCCAATAATGATGCTTGCAACAATTATTGTGTCTCAATGAGCTTTTATGACTTTACCTTGAAGAATAGATTTCGGGCCAAAAATTTCCATTCGCTAGCACTCAGCAAGGATAGGGAGTTTGTGGAGGGAAAGGTTGGTAATTCGATCCTTTGGAGGACGGTCCCAAGACGAGTGAAACACCTTGAGGGAGTCCCCTTTGAGATTGTTCACGCGCCCTTTGCACAGTCATTCTACCATCCAATGAGGTTTGGAAAGAGGAGACATGACGAAGATCTATTCCGTTCAAGAGTAATTAGTCATATCAGAATATGTTAGTTATGCACTAGTTGATAATAATGCATTTCATTTATCTTATTCTATCAATCTTTCATTTCTCTTTATCAAACAATCATTAAAATCAAAATTTTAATCTATGCATTTTATGTCTCTAATATGGGGATATCACAATTGGTATTAGAGCATGTTCCTGCCATCTTGTGTATGCTACGTGTGCCTTACATGTATTCCAGTGTGTACTTTGAAATAATGTAATTGTATTCGAGTGTATTTAAAGGTTTAGTCCATGTCACGAATCCCGAGGGGAGCGTTGACCATCTGCCAACAAAATCCCCCTCAACGTTATCCGAGGGGATTCGAACCCGACACCTTTGGCTTTGATACCACTTGTTGGCCCACAATTGCCGCTGCACCAAAAGGTTGACTTGTTAATGTCCGATACAACCGCTGGAGTTAATGGATCCACGGGAGGCGGTTAGTCCATGTTACGAATCCCGAGGGGAGCGTTGACCATCTGCCAACATATAGAGGGACCCCAAATCCACCTATAGGTTTAGAAAAAACATTCTTAGGTGTCACGAGCTTCAAGAACTAATTTTTCATAGTTTGGTAGTTTTTTACTTTTAGAGCTCTTAAGACATTGCATCAAAATAGTGTAGCCCAGAATGATTAGGACAACTAGGGTGTGAAACAAGGGCTCTAGTATCAATGAACCACCCACCTTAATGTGTTTTCATAGTCATTTGGACCCCATGACACACAAAATGCAAAAAAATGCATGTTTCCACATTTACATTGCTCTTAACTAATGCTTTTTACAAGAATGCATTCATTATTGGAATGATCAAATGGTGTCGAGTTGACTAGAATTGAGATAGGGTAATATAGGGGGGGCCAAAATCCAACTATAGGTTTAGATAGAACATTCTTGCATGCCATGAGCTTTGATAAATACTTCATTATAGTTTGGCAATTTTTTCTCTTAGATCTCTTAAGACACTTTGTCGGAATAGTGTAGCCTAAAATGATTGGCACAAATATGGTGAAAAATGAGGCCTCTAGTAGCATTGAACCAACCACCTCAACATGTTGGCATAGTCGATTAGGCCCCATGACACACAAAATGCAAAAAATTACATTTTTCCATGTTTACATTGCTCTTAATTGACACTTTTTACAAGAACGCATCCATCATTGGAATGATCAAATGATGTCGATTTGACTAGAATAAAGATAGGATAATATAGATGGATCCCATATAAACCTATAGGTTTAGAAAAAATATTCCTAGGTGCCATGTATTTTTAGAATTAGTCCATGATAATTTGGCATTTTTTTGCTCTTAGGTCTCTTAAGAGACTTTGTCAGAATAGTGTAACCTGGAAGATTCAGGAAAATTGGGGTGCAAAATGGGGCCTATCCTAGCATTCACCCACCCAACCTAATGTGTTTACATAGTTGGTTGGCTCCCATGAGACATAATAAAAAATATGGATCTTGGCATGGTTGTGTTGAACACAAATAATGCTTTTTGTAACATTGCATCCATCATCGTTAGTCAAATGGTTTGGAGATAAGAAAAAATAAGAGTTTATTTTTGAGGAATCCTACATGCAGTTTTAGGTATAAAAAAAATATTTGTAGGTGCCACGGATTTCGAGAACCAGTTTGTCATAGTTTGGTAGTTTTTTGTTCTTAGGTCTCTTAAGAGACTTTGCTAGAATAGTGTATCTCGAAAGCATGAAGACTTTTGGGATGCAAAGGGGCCTCTAACATTCACCCACCCAACATGATATTTTTGTGTAGTTCATTGGGCCCCATGAGACAAAGAGCACAAAATATGGCTCTTAGCATGGTTGCGTTGAACGTAAATGACACTTTTTGCAACATTGCATCCATCGATGCCATAGTAAAATGGTTTGGAGATAATAAAAAATGATAGAGCTTATTATAAAGGGACCATACATGAAATTTTAGCTTTAAACAAAAAATTCATAGGTTCAACGAATTATGAGAACCAGTTCATCATAGTTTGACAGTTTTTTGCCTTACGTCTCTTAAGAGACTATTGGAATAGTGTAGCTTGAAAGAATTGAGATAAGTGGAGTATGAAATGGGGCATCCCCTAGTATTCACCTACCCAATCCAACATTTTTTTTGCGTTGATTGGGCCTCATGAGAAAAAGAAGGAAAAATATGGCTCCTACCATTATTATGCTAAACCCAAATGATGCTTTTTGCAACATTGCATCCATTGTCACCATGGAAAAATGGTTTAGAGATTAGAAATTATGAGAGTGGTTATTATGGAGGGACTCTACTTGTAGTTATAGATCTAGAAAAGAAATTGTGTCAGAGTCCAAGAACTAGTATGTCATAGTTTAGCAGCTTTTTGCACTTAGGTCTCTTAAGAGACTGTGTCGTTCAAAATAATATAGCCTAGAAGGATCATGATAGGTGGGGGGTAAAATGGGACCTCCCATAGCATTCACCTACCCACCCTAACATGTTTGTGAATTCATTTGGGCCCTACAAGACAAAATGTAAAATATGGCTCCTGGCATGGTTGTGTTGATCACAAATGATGTTTTTTACAAAATTGCATCCATCATACCCAAAATCAAATGTTTTGGAGATAAGAAAAATAAAGAGAGGTTATTGTGGAGGGACCCTACATGTAGCTATAGTTTTATATACAAAATTTGTAGGTGTCACATATTTTGAGAACAGGTCATCATAATTTGGCAGTTTTTTGCACTTAGGTCTCTTAAGAATCTTTGTCGGAAGCCTATAGTCCATAATGATTGGGCGACTTGAGGAATGGATAGAGGCCTTACCTAGAATTCACCCACTTGCCCTGATGTTTTGGTGTAGTCATTTTTTTCCCACAAGACGACGGACACAAAATATGGCTTCGAACAAGGTTGTGTTGAACATGAATGGTGTTTTTACAACATTACATCCATCGTTACCACAGTCAAATGGTTTGGAGATAATAAAATTTGAGAGATTTCATATTGGATGGACCCTACATGAATTTGTAGGTTTAGATATAACATTCATAGGTGCCATAGATTTTGAGATCCAATTTGTCATATTTTGGTAGTTTTTTGTACTTGAGTCTTTTAATAGACTTTCTCGGAAGCTTGTAGTCCAGAATGATCAAGTGACCTGGAGAATGAACAAATAATTTCCCTATAATTCACCCACCTATCCATATATGTTGGTGTAAACTCAATTTTATCCACTAGAAAAGAACACAAAATATGGCTCTGAGCAAGGTTATGTTCAATGTAAATGACGCTTTTTACAACATTCCATCCATCATCACCATGGTCAAATGGTTTAGAGATAAGAGAAAATGGGAGAGGTTATTTTGGAGGGCCCCTACATGTAGTTTCAGGTTCAAATAAAGCATTCATAGGTTACATGGATTTCGAGAACCAATTTTTCATAATTTGGATTTTTTTTTTGCACTTAGGTCTCTTAAGAGACTTTTCCAAAAGCTTGTAGTCTAGAACAATTAGGTGACTTGAGGATTGAAAATATTACTTCCATAGAATTCAATCACCCACCCAAACATGTTGGAATTGTCATTTTTCCCCACAATGCATGAAACACAAAATATGCTTCTTGCCACATTTACACTACTCTCAAAAATCACTTCTTGGAAGAATGCATTCATTGTTGGCATGTTCAAATGGTGCTGAGTTGACAAAAACCAAAATAGGTTAATATGGAGGGACCCCATATCCACCTATAGGTCTAGAAAATTTATTTTTATGTTGCACAATCTTTGAGAACTACTCTATCATAGTTTGGCAATGTTTTGCTCTTAGGACTCTTAAGAGATTGCGTCAAAATAGTGTAGACTGAAAGGATCAGGTCACTTGGGGAACAAACAAATGCCTCAACTAGAATTAAATCGCCCACTCAAATGTGTTGGTGCAATCAATTTTCCTCCGTATTGCATAAAAGATGAAGAATTTGGCACTTATTATGTTCTTTCAAGTATGGCTAGAAAATTGCATTATATCCCTGCTTTTCCCTAAGTTTCCTTATTTGCCATGTTTTGAGGATCACAATAATTACAAATCTAGAGATCTAAGTAATATTATGTTTTGGTACTCTTTTGCTAAGTAACATCTTATTTTCTCACTCATGCATCATTTATTCACCTACAACTGTGCCCTTTCACACACTTGGGATAAAAAATCCTCTACATCTTGCATGCTCACAATTGTAAGATGTATTTTATCTACATAATTTGTCTAATACTGATTACTCTTGGGACTCCTTTCTCCTTTACTCTGAATTATTTCTAGGTGGAAATCCACCTTCTCTACCTTTCTTTTCTTTTATTCATTAGGATCATCACCTCCTCCTACATCTATTTGGAATAAAACTTATCCTTCAATTCCAATACGTATGCAAACATTTTATAAACATCTTCTAAATCAAACTTGAACTAATTTTAGGATACAAATAATTTCAAGGGGGCTATGAAGGTGTGAGTGGATTTGGGCATAAGTTATTACTAAATACCACTTTATAATGGAAAGAAGGCACCATTCCTAAGTGAGGTGTGTTAGTTAAACAAATGAGATTCATAGATAAGGTCAACATCATCTTAGATAGAGTTGGATGTGGTGGGTTGGGAATATGAAATAAGGACATTAGCTTTGACAACAAGCTCATTAGGCTGCATCGTTGTAAATTAAATATAAGTCAAGTTCATGGAGGAATTTACCCTTTTCTAAAGATGAAGCTAGGATCATTTCCTTTTCTTTATTATACTTCTCTTCTTTCTTAACCATCGTATCAATTATTTTATTTCCTTCACTCTTTCCCAATAAACCATTCACTTGCTAGCCTTCCTTTAGTGAATACTAGTTTATAACACTTCTTAGTACATCTTGAATATGTAGAATGTGAAATATTTAAACTCCATGCATGCCTATTTATAGAATGTTGAATTTGAATTCCCTAGCTATCATGGTTTGCTTAATCATTTATTATTAGAGGTTGTATCATGGTGGCTATACATGTCTAGCTAGTATAGGAAAGGATTCATTGCATACATATGATTTTATGGAGCTAGCATGTGCTAAGGTGACATGATCTTTCTACATAGTGGTAGAATTATCCTTGTTTAGGAATAGATGGTATAGATGTGTGTGGTGAGTGTAATTTGATAAATCGCGAGGTTTTATCCACTTGTTGAGTGAATTTTATTTCAAAATTTATAAGAAACTACTAGATTGAGATGGTTTTTCAATATTAATGGCTCTTGTTGGTGTTTACCACAACTTATCTAAAATTTAGTTTCCTTTTCCAATTAATGACTATGATTAAGACACACGAGGATGAGATGGTTAGTATGGTTTTCCTTAAAAAACTAGTAAGAATGGAAAGATAAAGGTTAACAAGGAAATATAAATGATGCCCACTCTTAAAAAGAAATTGATAGAAAGAAATATTATACAAGAATATAAAATATATTATAAAATTGTGATACCAATGGGTAACATAAAAACATTGATTGATGGATTCCATTCACTGGGATTAGAAATATAGTCCCACCAATTATTGAGTTCTCAAACACATTGACCTACTTGCAATTAGAGAAAAGATATGCTTAACCCCATAGAGAGTTTGGAGTTTATCATGGTGATTAGGCCTTTCTTTGTGTTCATCTCATTTGAGCACTAGATTTCTCTCTCAAAGCTTTGTTCCCTATTAGGCTTGTTAAACAATTTCTTATTGAATTTTGATGCTTGTTCAACTTATCTTTGGAAATTATTCTTACATCTTCTAGCTATGTGAACTTATCTAGTCTAGTCATTATGACTTTATTATCATCAATATCCAATTGGTGAAGAATTTTTAGTATATATAGCTCAATGGAAATTGGTTTCTAGACTTATTTTCCATAAAATAGAGTGTAAGGGGATATTACCATTGCTTTCTTTGGAGTTATATGTATTTTTTCATCTACTTGGAAGACTCAAACCTATATCATGACTAGCATCAAGATGCAACCCAATGGTTCAAGTAAGTTTAAGGAAAATTTTGGGTATGTGCATGCCACAGACAAAATAATTCTTAAATTTGAATGCAAGCTAATGTATGAATTTAGTTTCATGACAATTCTTAGGCCTAAATGAGATAAAACATCTAAGTGAAGGAAATCAAGAGTCAAACATATTGTAGATGGGGGTATACATGGTAAATAATACTTGCATAACTAATTCAAAACACAAGGTGTGAAACAAAGGGAAGAAACATGAAAACTAGAGGCCAAGGATCAAGGACTAAGACTTTTTAAGATGCAAGTTCAATCAGTGGAAAATGAGTTTTATAATTAGAATATTGAATTAAAAATAATTACACCACTTAGAATATAATTGTTCTAGTATTTTACATTATAGATAATACACCACTTAGAGATATGTAAAATATGAGAATATTTAAAGAAAATAATCATATTATTATAGCTCAAGTGCTTTCATTTATCAACAATCCTTACAAATAATTTCAACTGTACATATATATAAATCAATCTGACATTACAAAGTTTTTTATTTACAATCAATCCAATGAACCATGCAGATCTATTCCACTCTTTATTGTGTCAAGTATTTCCTCATGGTCAAACTCACGAACCTTCCATAGGTTCTAATTCAACGGTATACCCACATATTTGATCAATTGAATGTTTGATGCCACAATTTTAGAATAATGAAGAATCTTCCTATGTGTGTCAAAATCCTCAAAAAACCACAAATTAAAATTCTTCATTGGGTACCTTCTAATCCATGTTCTAGTAACAACCACTAATCATGTAAGATACTCAATATCTTCTCCATGTATGATAAGGGACTCCAATTTCTTTTTTCCTCAACACAATTACACAAATAATATTTTTTCCTTCTTCATTGTCTTCATTCACAATAAGTGCATAAACATGTCCTACATTGATTTGTGTATTCAATTAGATGAATTTAGTCAACAATATAAAAATATTGAACTTTATTAAATCATACATCTAGATAATACCTATTTGAAATAGATTTGATATGTGGTCAAAGTCAATTGATGATTCCATCTATATGACTTGTAGTGCTCCAGTGAGTCGATATGTGTCAAGTGGGCTTAGAGTTTTTGTACACCATTCATCAACCCATTTATTGACTTGCACTCATTACAATCTTGATATGTAATTGGAGAACAATAGCACACCATCCGCCTTGTATGAATAGTCCATGAACCTATATTTGAGTTTCTAAAAGAGTGGAGCTCACTCAATCCTATAAATGCATAATAATCCTCATATTATGCGATGTTAGCTCCATCTACCAACTAAAAAATATAAAATTATCTTCACTACCTAGAACCATTGTAGTGTTACACCATTTGATGATATATGTTGCATCTGCCAACATTGTATTGTCTTTGTACTTCAACTCTTCTCATGCTAATGCTTTTTTAATACATGTTCTTGCACCATCATGCTCCCCATTTCCATGTCTGGCCTAAGATAAATACCATATATTTTGAACACCAATCATCATATGCACCATACTGAACTAATAAAATATTTGCAAGTTCTTGAATTCTAATGCACAATTATCTAACTATATGATATGCTAATTTTTTTTGGCTTTCCTACTATAATGCCGAAAATTGCACCTTGTGCAATTTTGCATTTCACAACCTCCCCTTTAGCCTAATAAAATATGATAATGGAATTAAACCTTTCTTAGCATTAAGTTCATCTTTGACCCCTTTGTTTTTAGTCTTCAAGTGATTTTTTGTCGAGATGCTAGCATGACACATAGATGTCTGCATACACGCAAACATCCCAAAAAGATTCATGATTCTATGGTTGTTGGGACGTTACAATCAGCCTGCTCATGAAGTGTAATGCCTATGTGGTGGTAGATGCACCCAAAAATTCCTTCTTGCATGCCATTATTTCATTCTAGACATCCATTCTCTCATTCCTCCAACTCATTCTTTCATTCTCTCATTCTAGCTCTCACTTTCTCATTCTACACCATCTCTACAACATTATTCTTGTAAGTTCTATTGCTCTTGGCTCCTACATTGACATCTTGGCTCTCTCAACTCATATATAATATTACATACTTTCCTTTGGCATCACAAGAATGCTAAAGGGAGGGTTTACCAACTCACTCTTTCATTCTCTCATTCTACACCATCTCTACACCATTATTCTTCTAAGTTCTATTGCTCTTGGCTCCTACATTGATATCTTGGCTCTCTCAACTCATCTAGAATATTACATACTTTCCTTTGGCATCACAAGAATTCTAAAGGGAGGGTAACCAAATTCTCTTTCTTGCATTATCATCTTTGTTTCAGTAGTATATTGATATTCTAACATGTTTATCTTCTTTATCTTGTCTATTTATTTGTTTATCATCTATTTTATTTTTTATCTATCTACTTGGCTGTCTATGGAGGTGGAAACACCAAAACTAGGGTTTGACTAAGGAAAGCCCCAAAACAACCCCAACATTTTTCTTGTTTCCATGTGTGCAGATTGTTGATTTGGAGCGTTGCAAGAGGTTGCATATCATTGGACCTCTTGTAAGTTCTTTCCTTTTCTACTTTGTCATTTCATTTCATTTCACTTTATCTATGCGTGTTAGTCATTTTATGTTATTTCCTTCATTTTGTTAGTTTAGTAAAACATTCAAATTTTAGTTTCCAGAGAGAAAGTAGACTCTTTGTTGTTTGTTGAGCACGTTTTGTTCTCAGACCGTACGAGACTACAATGCACCATGGGGATGTTCATGTGTTACATTTCCATCCTTGGTCAAGAGCCCTCCAACTTGCTATGAGACCTCAATAGTCTACTCTTTCAGTCTTTGAAATCCTTATCCTTAAATTTATCTTAAAACATAAAAATATAGTTGAAACTCTCCTTTGTCCACCTTTGTCACTTGAGTTTTTCCCGAGGTAATAAAGGAACACTCTCTCCTTGAGGAGGTAGAGAGGTGTCATTTTTCCTCTACTACTTTTTGGTGAACTTGACATGAACTTATTCTTACCTTTCTCTTTTTCAAAAAACTTTCTTCTCTCTTGTTGGTATGTGTATAGGATAGAGTGTTGTGACGCTTTTTATGAGTTTCACAACCCACTCCACTACCACCAGACACATAGTTAGGAGAATTTATCGACACATAGATATGGGGTTTAGAAGACAGTTTAGTCCTCTTCATCAAGGTCTCGATTTCAAGGAATTCTCTATAGGGCTCTCAATCAGTTTTCCCCTCCTTTCGTTTCCACTCATCTGCCAGTTGAAGTTCAAATGCATACCCCACCAACCTCTCCTAACTCTTCCTCTCCCATAGTTGAGGAATCTACTCTAGTGGTTTTTACTGATCAGATTCACTCGTTGGAAGTAAGATTTGGAGAGTTTGAAGATTTCTTAGCAAAATAAAACAATTACTCTCAAGCAGCTTCTCTCCTTAATGGTCTGAGAAATTTTCTTATTTTCGACTGGAGTTGCTTTGAGGAATTACCAATATAGTGGAAACCCATGTCCCTTCATACACTTCTATCTTGGGTAACCCTCAACATGTTCAGTAAAAAATTATTGGCCACCAATTATTTGTTCTGATGTCAGGAGTGTCTATACATATGGTTGACATGGGTCCTTCTGTTACTTCTGTTTCTGCTATTGATAGTACCAACACAACATCCATAGAAATTCCCAAAATTAAAGTGAATTGAGTCCCCTTTGGATTCAAAGTTACTATGTTTGGAACCCAAATCCCCTCCACCTCTGGCACTTCAACTAGTCAAGCTCTATCAATAGATCATGTCCTTATTGCTCTGTTATAGAACATGGGACATATTCAATCTCAATTGGCCAACTTGGCTAGTTCCACTTCTCAATCCATGCTTCAACTATATTACCGTTGTAGTCCTTTGTCTCTTTCTATTCTAAATACCCCCATCCCTCAAGGGATGAAAATTCCTAAATTTGATAAGTACAATGGTAGGGGAGATCCATAAACACCTGTCTCATCCTTCATCGCCATGCGTACCGATTTATTTTATTATGATGCTTTGCTAGCAAAGTTTTTTCGCATTCCCTCAAGGACACCGCTTTGGAATGGTTTTTCTCACTTCTCAATAATTCTACCTTCTCTTTTGACCAATTAGAAAATCAGTTTCCGCAACAATTCCAAGCAAACATTGGATCAAATATCACCTTCACCGATCTCGTCTGGTACAAGCAGGGAACCCATGAGAAAGTAACTAATTTTATTTTCCGTTATCAATATCTATTCTCCCAAATCTCCCATACCTTTTCGGATTCTGATGTACAATGTGTGTTTGTTGAAAGCTATTGCCGACATTGTGAGATAAATTCCTTCTAATAAAATATCCCTCTTTTTCTCATTTGTGTGCTGCACTGCATGAGTATTAGTATATGGTGGCTTAGTACATGGATTCTTCCTTGTCCTCCTATCTGGATAATTGGTTAGGAATCTCTATCTCTAGAGAATAAAAAAAGAATAAAGCGGTAGTGAACATGATATTTGTTCCTACTGACAAGAACTCTATAGGACGAAAAAAATATTTACAAAGTTATCTACACCCTACAGAAATTCTCTTCAAAAATTGTTAAAAGATGGTGTAATTTCCCTTCCAGAGATAAGACCACTATTTGATCCCTATCCTCAATGGTATGACGCATAAAATTTTGTCAATATCATTGAGTGTCAGGTCATGATACCGAACAATACATGTGTCTTAGGCATGTTATCCAAGACCACATCAACAACAGTACCATCTGACTTGATGGTAAGAAGCAAATTTTGAATAAACCTATAGCCAAACTTAATAGTTAGCTGCAAATATACACAAATCCTTTTTTCTTCCCATTCTGCTAATCTCATAACATCCACTTCTTCATCTGCCGACCCCATTATATCTGAGTATGTGAACATGTTCATTCATGTTCCTCCTTTACTTGTCATGTGGATAAAACAACTGATATAATATTCACACCATGCGAATTTCCTCTTAATAGGGAACCTTCTCCGGTGTACATACCGGCTTGATTCAATGATAATGTCATGACTGGCATTATGATTAACCGTACTAGTCAGGTCAATGTTATCACATAGGAGAACCTCTTCATAAATAATCTACACAAGGAGAAATATGAGGAGTCACAGACCATGCTCTATCCACATGATGGTCTTTCTATCCCACCTATTGGTTCTATCTCTTTATCGGTCCTTGTTGGACCTAAAACTTTGTAAGTCCTATTTGTTGTGATACTGGAATTTGACCTATTCAGAGTTAGACTAGGCATTCCGTGGCTAATATTTGTGAATGTGGTTGCCTTTATTATCCACAAATTTCTAAAGTTTCCTCATGATGGCACAATTTATATTATCTAGGATACTGGATACAAACCACTAGTGTTGTGTGGGGGATTTTCCATGGACCACTTCTTGCGTACTCTAGTTGGACCCTTACCACCTAGAGGGGACTTTCTCTACAAGGCTTAATTTAGGTATAAGACTGGAGGTTCAGTTTTTGACGGTGTCTTCTCACCTTCTTCCCATGCTATTTCTCTAAAGGCTTCTATGTACACGCAACAATCTACCTTGTCCTCTGATCCTTCAAAGGCTAAGGGCAAGAAATATCCTACCCATGGGCCTTCCCCTTCTTCTTTATCTTCTCATGTGACTTCACAAGACTCGTCGGTGTCCTCAGTTCCTTCTACTATTCTTAACATAAGAAAAGGAAAGGTGCCCCATTGAGGAAGTCAAAATCATAAATCTTTCAACTCTTGGTTTTTCCCATTGTCCCTCGAACCACCCTTTATGGTAAGGGGAAGAACACACTTGGAGTTGGCTCTTATTATTTTGTTGTTCCTACATCTCGAACTTCGAGGCCTCCTCCTGTTCCTCCACCTACCTATAAGGTAGACAAAGGAAAGGAGCCCATTCCCGAGATGTCTGTCTTTGTTTATGCTCCTCCTCCTGTCTCTCCTCAAGAGATTTCTCTTTCACCGACAATGACTATGAAGAACAGTCCTCTGATGGAACAAGATACCCCAGAGCCTTCCCATCCCACCCTCCTTGGTGCCCATAGCCACCACAATCAACTTGCATGAGAGCATAAGCATTGTCGACAAGCCTTGGCCTGGGAGTGCGAGGCCTCATAGAAGATCGAAGGGGACCCTCTTGTCTCTACCTCTACTTTTTCTTTAGTCTCTATTCTTATTTCTATTCCAATTTTTGCTTCTGTTCTCGTCACCTTTTTCTTGCTTCTGGATTCTTTGATGGATCCCAATGAGCCTCACCCTACGCGGGTGCAAGTGTTCATTATTGCTTCTGTAGATTCGCCCTTGATCACCTCATTACCAGATCTTCCTCCTTTCCCTAATCTCATTGACATGCCCCACATGAAGGTCGTGTCTTCTATGGATCCTTCTCCTTCTTCCTCTTTCACTCTTGCTATGAGGACCCCACATCTCCCACTGAAGCGTAAGTTGGAGAATGACCCCATCTCAAATGAAGGTCACCAAAATTCCTCTTTACCTTCTTTGTCTTGCTCTAATTTAACATGCACCATTCTTGTGATGGATAAGGTGCCTCATTCACTTGATTTTGTCATTGCCTCTTATTTAGAGGTTGGCACTAACTCTCTAATTTATTGTCCTCCTCCTATTCAGTCAAAACACTTCACCCTGGAGAAGTGTATGTTCAACTCATTGGAGGATATTCCGACTCTATCATCCATCTTTACTAGATCTATGAAATTGGTGTCGTATGAGCTTGGCAATGAAGACCTTGAGGGGGTTTACTCCTTGGCTCTTGTTGCAGGAGAGTCGGTTAGAACCGCTCTTGCTATCCCCCCATACATGAATGCCTTCCTTCCCCTTACGATGATCTAGATTGGGAGCAAGATGACTTGTTGTAGGTGTCAGGCTAGAGTGGTACGTCTTCTTTATCTTTAGATTAGATTTGTGTATTTGTTTGTGTTCACCTGCACATGTTTTTTAATGTTTGTGCAATCGTTTGAAGGACAATTGATAATTTTGTAGGTACTTGGATACATGAGAGAAAATTTGTCATGTACTTCTTCTATTTGTCTCGTCATTCTTCTATCTACTGTAAAATTTTATTTTTCATTTTAAGAATGATGCAAAACATTGGGGAATTTAGGCCTCTTCCATGTTGACCCGACTTTTTATTTTGTCTTCGTGTGCTCTTCTTCCCATTTTGATCTATTTTAGGGGTGATTAAAGTTCATATACATTGTACTATCTTATCTATATATATACATCTATGATCAACTCTAACTTTGAATAATCGAATCTCCTTGTGATATTGATTTATTCATCTCTCCTTCTCTCTTGATGTTTTATATTCCATGTGTTGTCCCTTGCGTGACAACATTCCACAAATATATCTCACTAAGTATATCATACCACATCTCTTTGCCTTTATCTTCTCCTTAGAATTACATGTGCTCCTCTAAGTAGCACACATCATTCTAAGGGGGGGATATCATATCGATTTATTTTCTTCAAAAAATTGTCTCAAAAATATGTCTTGATGTCTTATAATTTCGTCGTCTAGCTTGGGGTCAACCTAACTAGGCTTGTCTTTCCCATGCTTTTCTTGCAATGCAATTTTAGGTAGCCACAAGGCTATGTTATTTTCGTATGGTATCTAGCTTGCTAACCATACCTATCAACGTTTTATTTTATCTGATCAAATTACATCATGTCATATCATGTCTATTTTTTCTTTTTCACCTATTGTGTTTGTTTGTAACTAACATGTTTGTGGTGAGATTGCAATCAACTTTGCAGGATGGAAGACCCAGGTCCTATTAACATCTTAGTTCATCTTCTCTATGGCATATATGGGATTGAAGACCCATGTCCTCTTCATCCTGGGTATATTCTCTTCGATCTCTTTCTACTTTAGATTACACATGTTAGAATATATATGCTCGCTAAAGTGGGGGAAAAATGTAATGCTGAAAAAATCACACCTACTGCAATTTTTCACAACCTCCCCTTTAGCCTAATAAAATATGATAATTCAATTCCCCCTTTCACTTAGCCTTTATTTCATCCTTGACCCCTTTATTTTTGGTCTTTAAGTGAATTTTTGTCAGGGATGCTAGCACAACTATTAGATGTTTGCATGTCGTGCAAACATCCTGATAGGATTCCTTATTCTTTGGTTGTTGGGATGTTACACTTCCGCCTGCTCGTGAAGTGTAACACCTCTATGGTGGCAGACGCACTCGAAAACACCTTCTTACATGTCATTCTTTCATTCTACACATTCATTCTCTCATTCCTCCAACTCATTCTTGCATTCTCTCATTCTAGCTCTCACTTTCTCATTCTACACCATATCTACACCATTATTCTTGCAAGTTGTATTGCTCTTGGCTCCTACATCAACGTCTCCGATCTCTCAACTCATCTAGAGTGTTACATAATTTTGTTCGACATCACAATCTTGCTAAAGGGTGGGTAACCACACTCTCTTTCTTATATTATCATCTTTGTTTTAGTAGCACATATTGATATTCTAACATGTTTATCTTCTTTATCTTGTCTATTTACTTTTCTATCATCTATTTTATTTTCTATCTATTTACTTGGTTGCCCATGGAGGTGGAAACACAAAAATGAGAGTTTAACTAAGGAAAGCCTTGAAACACCCCCAACATTTTTCCTTGTTTCTATGTGTCCAGATTGTTAATTTGGAGCATTGTGGGAGGTTGCATAGTGTTGGACCACTTGTAAGTTCGTTCTTCTCTTTTCCACTTTTTCATTTTATTTCGTTTCACTTTATCTACGCATGTTAGTCATTTTATCTTATTTTCTATTATTTCCTTCATTCTATTAGTTTAGTAAAACATTCATATTTTAGTTTTTGAATAGACAATAGACTCTCTGTTGTTTCTTAAGAACATTCTATTCTCGGATCATACAAGAATACAATGTGTTGTGGGGATGTCTGTGTGCCACGTTGTTGTCCTTGGCCAAGAGCCAACCACCTTGCTCATGAGACCTCTGAAGTCCGCTCTTTTGGTGTCTGAAATCCTTATCCTTAAATCTATCCTAAAACATAAAATATAGTCAAAAATCACCTTTGTCCACCTTTGTCACTCGAGATTTTCCCTTGAGGTAGCAGATGAAAACTCTTTCCTTGAGGATGTAGAGAGGTGTCATTTTTCCTCCACTACACCTGCTAGCCAAATCACAATAGAACATCTAAAAGTAACCTTGAAAAAACTCTATAGAATGTGTGTGATCATCATTGAAATAAAAATGATACTCCCTCGTGATCTTCTTGTCTTCCTTTATATTGTCAAGTGCATGAATGAAAACTATGTGGATAAATAAAAAAACTTGAGTGGAGTTGTAGTATTGTTATTGAACCTCATTCCATGGTTGCAATAAATAGTTCTAATGAAAATTCTACAACTAAAATGATCGCACCAAACATAAATGTGTCCTTGCTTAGCTTGAATTGCAAGTGCAATCATCCAACTCTATGAGTATGCCTTGCATACGTATACACTATATTCTCTTAAAAAATAGACATAAATTGATACATTGTTATATTCTCACTCACCAATTCACACCTTTTTTCTTCTCTACCATATTTTAGACAATATGCCACCAACTTATATTTTCTAAAGCTTACTTGTTTATTTCCAATTGCATTTTTATTTCTATGGTATATAATCTATCAAAGGTTTCAAGTCACCACAACTATCACATGTTCCATCCACACATGATTTATTGTAAAATAATTGACCATCCATTCTTTCACATAAAATGCTCGAAATGAAATATCTTGACTATCTAAGTGGAGCTTTTATCATATACTCTTGCAAAACCTCATTAGCATACAAATCAACACATAGATATATATAAAAATCATAATGATTATAAAATTTAATATGTACTCTACAACAAGAAGTTGTATGTGTGTGTGATTCATTTTGACATAAAAATGATTTTCCATTTTAAAATGCCTTTGACTAATTTTTATTTGAGGATAAATCTCTATAAATTTTGAGAAAAAATATGTTTGAGTCATATTAAAAAATTCTTTAGATGCATGAATCACGATTTTGACAACCAATTCTCCTTTTTACAACATATTTTTATTAGGTGATACTCTTGTGTTAGTTTTCCAAAATTCTTCAATTAGGGATTTCAAGGCTTGAACTATAATTTTATCTTTTCATTGGAGATTACTAGAGAATGCCTATAATTTATTATTATTTGGTTCCTCAACTCTTTCAAACCTCCCAATGGATCTCATTAGTGTTTTTCTACTTATTTTTAGTGCTTGACTTGTTTTTCTTATTAAGCGAGCTTTCTTTGTTTGATTATTTATTATAGTTGATGTAATTACACATTGAGTGACATTAATATATTTGACATGTGAGATGGAGCCCACACTTTCATGTGCATTCATTATTTTTTTTATAAAGGATTTTTCACTTGAAGTATTCAATGTTCTTAGGTCAATAATCTTCATTATGGGTCTAAATTTAATATTTTTCATCATTCCTTGACAAATAATTGACATCTTTTGGTTTCATTTAAATTTTCAAAAAATAATTTCCATATTGTATTCACATTTCTTCAACAATTACGTATGGGAATCTTATCAACTACTGGTTTTAAAACTTCTCATCAATATCAATTAAAAACTTAGGCTTTCTATGCAAAATTCTAAGAGGTGTTCTCAATGGCAAACTTGCTTCAATGTTTGGAATTTCTCCAATATTGAATTGATATTGGAAAGATGGCATACCATCAACTTTAGATGGGAAATATTATGTACCTTCAACTTGAGATGGAAAATATGGTGTACCTTCAACTTGATATGGGAAAGATGATGTACCTTCAACTTGAGATGGGAAAGATGGCATACCTTCAACTTTAGATAAGAAATATGGTGTACCTCCAACTTGAAATGTGAAATATGACGTACCTTCAATTTGAGATGGGAAAGATGGTTTAGCTTCAACTTGAGATGAGAAGGATTATGTAACTTCAAGTTTGAGATTTAGTTTCCTCATTGCATGAAGATTTTTCATTTGTTGCCTTTGTTTCTCCAAAGTATCATCTCTCATTCCTTGAGTGGATGTGTCATGTTCATGTTTAATTGGAAATGATGATGTGTATTCTTCTATGGTTTTCAATTTATTACTTTCATGAATTAACCTCATTCATTCCCTTTTCTTCTCTTTTTCTTCTTCACTCCTTCGATGTTAGAGTATTTGATCATTTCCTTAGCATGATGATAAATTCTATATTTATCATGAATAATACATGGAGATTAGTTAAGTCATGGTACATAGAGCTCATAAAACCACAACCAAACAAAAATTTAATGAGTAATTAGAATAACTCAATGATATCCACAAACACTTTAAAAGTGTACATTATTTGATCAAAAGATTATTAGGAACAAATTATGACACATGTGTGTATTGAATTGGATATTTGTATGCCTTAAAAAGGTCAATATGAACAAAGTATGATAATGTGAAAGGAAATCACATCCGTTAAGGCCCTAGACTACTATTATAGGAATAACCATCGTCAATTCATAAGGAATAAATATTAAAGGAGTAATATTGGCTTTGAGAATGGAGTCAAAGTGTTGTCCTCATACTGTCACATGCTAAAAATTGTTATTTTCATGCTATTATAGGAACATCATACCTTAATATGGTCACATAAACCTTTAATAACACCTTGGAGAGATCTAGGAGATGCTTTTTCATTCATATTTCCTTGTTTAAAACTCATTAAACACCTTCAAAATGATCACCGAACCCTGGAAGGGTGTTAAGAAATGAATATTACAAGAAGAAATACCATGAGAAGGTTTCCCTCAATTGAAAAACACTTATAACAATCATGGGTCAATCATAATAAATAATTATTAAAGTTAATAAATGATTATAAAAGTTAATATATTTAGTTTCATAGGGTAGTCCAAACCAAAACATGGCTAGGTGGTGTCATTAGGCCACAAAAAACATAAAAATGGAACAAATAAGATTATTGTACAATCAAAAAGAAGGTTGTTAGTAATCTAGAAATTAATATTAAGTTTACATTGGACCATTAAGGTTATGTCATTTCAGATCATTGAATTGTACGAACATTTGAGCATGAAATCATCATTAAACAAATATATAGGATGTGGACAAGATTTTTTACAAGTCAAGGATGATATGTCACTCCTCTAAAATAAATTTTTTAGATACTTTTACCTCTATAAGTTCAGGTTTTCTATTACAATATGTTTTGTTTCACATGGGAATTGAAGTCAATAATTATTTTGACTAAAAAGGAATACGATGAAATGAATCATCCTATACTAAATTTTATATCACCACATATCAAGTAATCATACAAGGAATATTTTTTTGAAATAGTGCATATGGATGCATATTGAGGAGAAAAAATTAGAGGACATTATTTAAGTAAAATAGAAAAAATAGATAACATCAATCCTTATTTTAAAGGATATCTACACTAGTATAGACCTATTAGACATCACGTGTAGATGGGTAATTTTGGAATGTGGGAATTTAGGTTTTTCAAGGGATTTGAAAAAGAGGTTGGATTGGTGTTTGGAATATCGAATGGTAAATCATCCATAGAGTTCAATGAGGTCATGTCATCCTTGGGATTTAGAGTGTGGAGGCTTTGGTCACTTGTTTTCTTCTGCATGGCTATGTGTTTCGAGCCAACAATTGGGCTACATTGAAATGAATTAACACTATCACATGCACTATGTTGACAAGGTGGCATCCAAAAAAGGTATAAACACAAAGAGAACATACCTTAAACTTTGGAATTTAATTTCACCAATTGCATGATGTTTTCTAATTCATTTTGAGATTCACACCCCAAAATTTGAGATTTTTGACAACTTCCTTGTTATTCATTATTCAATTCTATATCAATCTAATATAATTACTAAAAAATATGAAAATATTGTTTGTATTTTATCAAATTCAAAAAAAAAACATGATAATTATCATTCTAACACTAGGAACATGAAAATATTAGTTCATACAATCAAATTCATTCTAAAAACATGATATTTAGTTCATCTACCTTGAGAAAACAAAAAAATGGTGGTATTGTTAAACAATGATTGATATTTTATCAAAATTATGAAAAGTGTGTTTCTATGTTAGATAAAGAACAAATTGTAAGAAAAAATAGAGCATGTGGGTCTTGAATCATGAGATCCCCATGCCTTTTTTCCATTTTTTGTGATTCCAACAAACACACTTGTGTTATAAACTAATTTAATAATATCAATAGGGAGGGAGAGAGAGAGGGGGGTGGGGAGAATAAGAGAGGGAGAGGGAAGAGAGAGAAAAAGAGGGAGAGAGAGGGGAGAGGGAGAGATATAAAGAGATAGAGAGAGGTAGAGAAAGGAAAAGAGATAGGGGTGAGAGAGAGTAGGTAGAGAGAGAGAGGTAGGTAGAGAGAGAGGGAGGGATATAGAGAGATATCTAGAGGGATATGGAGATAAAAAGAGGTGATATAGAAGTAGAGAGGGAAGGATGAAGGGAGGGAGAGGTAGAGATCTAGAGGTCTAAATAGGGACAAAGAGAGAGGGATTTGGTGAGGGAGAGATAGAGAGATAGGTCTAGAGCTTAGGGGGAGAGAGTGTGAGAAAGAGAGAGGTAAATAAATGGAGAGAGATAGAGGTCTAGAGTTTAGAGGAGAGAGTGAGTGAGATAGAGAGAGGTAGAGAAAGGGAGAGAGACGAGGATGGAGGGATAGGGAGGGAGGTAGATAAATTTAGGGAGATAGAGAGGAAGGGAGAGAAAGAGAAATATAGATCGAGATAGAAAGGGAGGGAGAGATAAAGAGGGAGATGTAGATAAAGAGAGAGGGATATGGGAGGGATAGATATAGAGAGATCTCTAGAGGTATAGGGAGAGAGAGATGAGATAGAGTAGAGAGGGAGGTATAGGTAGAGAGATAGGTCTAGAGAGGGTGGGGAAGAGATAATTTCTTTCTCTATACAAATATGAGCTTGTTATAGCACGCTCATGTTATTATACACTTTAGGTATTTCCAATCCTTAGGGTTTGATTTTCCTTGGGCATCCAACCCAAATAGTTGGAACTATAGCCACATGCATGTTTTTTACAAACTCTACAAAAATGACACAATCTCAAATGATCTCTCCATCAATTTTTCACATATTTCAATGCCAATTTAAAAAATTAACATAGTAACGTTGAACTCTCTCTTAGATTTTTAACCATGTATTTTTTTCTGTTTCAATTATTTTATCAAGGTTTTTATCTTTAATTATTTTTGTTAGTGTCTCCATTTTTTTCACAAACCTACATGTATTTTTTTTCATTTTTTACCTATTCGTTGAAATTTGAAACAAATTACATTTTAACAAACTAGACTCTATTCTATACTCATTCAAAAAAATAATTAGATTCCAAATAAAATTAGGTTGGCGCATGCTCAATTTTTTTGTTTTTAAAGATATGTCCACTTTGAAATGAGTAAAAAATAACATATTCATTTAAATTTAGCATTATCATTAGGCATAAACTACATGGTGTTTGTTAATTTTTCACTGAAGTGATTTTAAAATTCTAAAAAAGGTTATCATTTTAGGGGAGCACACTAGACGCTATGTTATGTTTTCTTGACAAAAATAAGACTTTGTGTGACCCCCCTATTTGAATCCCTTAATATCCACCATTTTCAAAATAAAGTAGTAGTTTATAAAATATATTTAGAGCACAAAAACTCTTGTTCCTATGGCATCTTTAAATTTTGAGCATAATTATCTTCAATTCCTCATCCAAAATCATTTTTTTTCTTTCTAATTTTAGAAAAAGTGTTCATTAAGACCCCCTTTTGGTCCCCCATTTCCAAGAACATACCCTATGTCAATCCTTGTGATCCCATAAATATATTTTTCATTAAGTAATGGATAGATAGGGAATACAAGGTCATGTATTGCCCATGCACCTCTTACCTTGGAGGCCAAATTCTTACCCAAAGTTAGCTCTATCTCCCACTTTGAAAGTATGATGTGAGTAGAATCTTAGACATAACTGATATCCAATGCACCACAAGAAAGGTCAATTTCAATGGTCTTAATTTACGGTATACAATATTCTTATGGTGTCCTTGATATACCACAAGGGCACATAAGGCTTAATCTATGAAGATAAAAGTGAAATTTTTTAAATATTCAAGAAAAGAGGGTTAAAGCACCATTCTCCTTCACTTCCCCAAGGTATAATTTTCTTTGGAGCTTAGCTTGAATGACAAAATTTTAACTTCTAAGAGGTGTGTCTTTTGATTCATCCCCTGCTCTTTATACTTTATTAGAATGATATGGCTGAGGTTGTCCCCTTGGTGATGAAATCTAAGACAAACCCTCTAAAAATAAATTTGAGAAGCAGCTGTTTATAATTTTCAAAATCATGTAAGCATGCAAGAAAAGAGCACACACCCCACTTCTTTGGAATTCAAATACAATGATAAATTGATTAAACTAAATTGAAATGTGAAAGTGAATTTTAACCCCAATCTCAAAATGAAAAACACGTAAAAGAAGACATAACATAGAAACATAGAAAATGTATATAATTAATGTATTCTTCAAATTGTCACATTTTCTTCCTTGGCCTCCGCAAAACTATCACACTATGATGGAAAATGCCTCACCATATTATGTGGGTATGTGGTGAGTTGGTAGATTGTCAGGGATCATTACTACAAGTGTAAACTTATTGATAAATTGGGTGTTTTGGTGGCCTTTCGCATGGAAATGTTTTTTGTCCTAAGTCTCTGCCAGCGGTCTAGTGCAGTGTGGCAGGATGGACACTCCTATTCAATTGTGGAGTAGCAAGAGGAAAATGGCCTTCAGGAGGCCGGTGACTTCATTGCGTATGCGACATATCATCCGACATTTGGATTTTCTCACGTTCTCGGCTGTGAAATTTATTGTGAGGCGGCGATTCATGGAAGGTAGCGAGGGTTTCAGATTGGATTCGAGAGTTTCCTCAAGGGTGTTGGTCGGGATTCTGGATGTTGGGGTCTCTTAGCACGAGGCAAGGATTATTATGTAGAGGCTCTTCAAAAAGAACCTCCTAGTTGGCATGGATGAGACATTGGCAGCGACAAGAATTGGTCTGGGTTGTCCTCGTCCATGAGACTTGGGATAGATGGGAGAGTATGGTGCGACCGTCAACTTCTACCCCTTTCTCTGGCCGGGCTTAACCGGCACACTCTAAGCGCTGACTGCTTAGGTGGCCGGGCCCATTCACCTGACATTTTACGTACTTATCACATTCACGTTTCTACTTTTTAGAAATTCCGTTTCGTAAACTCTTTCCTCCGTTTTCACGTTTAAAGTTAATGTTTTTACTCCCACATTCCATGCACGAATAAATACCTGTGGAATCCTTTCCTATAAATACTCCGCCGAATAATATTATAGCATTGTATTTTGAAACGGAAGTCTGTGCCTACGTGTAGGAGATGAATTCGTTTTAGAGCAGTTTAAGTAAAGATGTCCTGGTATTTAAATAATATAAAAATTTAAACAATTAATTAAAATTGATTTAATAATAAATATAATGAAAGATTATGAAAAAAGTTTTACAATAAAAAATCAAAGATGTTGAAAATAAAAAATATATAATTATATATAATAAATTATTTTATTTTTTTAAAATATATTTTTGTTATAAAAGTTTTTAATATATATACAATGATTTATTTTGATAACATGTCTTTTATGATAATATGTTTATATAATATTATTATCCTACTTTTAAAATAATATAAATATACTAATTAAACTTATTGATATAATAATATGTTTTTTTTCATTTATTATTTGATACTTTAATTTTTACTTTATAACTATTGGAATTTTTTTTTTTAATTTAATCAAGAGGTATTTTTATTTATAGTTATTTGTTAATTTGAAATAATTCTTATAAAAAAATCTCAAGAATAAAATAACAACAATCAATATTATAATTTCTAACATATTACAACATAACTAATTCCAATAACACTTATTATTAAAATGATTTGTGGAAAAATAATTCTTAAATGAAAATATAACAATAAAATAAAAAATATAAACAACTTTCAAAATATTATAATTCATAAAATTCTAAAGACAAAATGAAATAATTTTGAAAGAAGAGTCAGAGAAATTTGTTAAAGAGAGAAAAATAGAACATGGAACCAAAAAGTTATGTGTATACTAGATTCAAACCTACAAGAAAGGATCCTAGGGAATATTATGGAGCATGAACAAAAGAAAGAACAATTTTGAATCTACCAGAAAGGGATAATAAACAAATCATGGAGGAGTATAGAAAAAGAACTATGAGTTTCATCACTTTCAAAGGATTATATAAATTCTTATGTGAATGAGAAATTATGATAGTTGAGCATGAGGACGAATAAAATTCAAAGTTGCAAGAATGTGAAAGGGAGTGGATTTTGGAAGAATCCAACAAGAAGATGAAAGGTGTGATCTTTTCTTGGAAAATAAACCTTTATTAAGTCTCAAGGTTGAAAGTAAAAAATATCACTTTTTGAAAATATGATTGAAAACTTGCCCCAGCTCGCCCAGGTACCCAAGATACGGGCTGGTGGTTGCTGGCTGCTGGGCTAGGTCGGGGGGACACCCTTGTTATATAAAAAAAATAAAAATATTGAGTTAGAAATATATATATTGATGTCCTAAATAATTATGCTAATGAGTGTGCACTTTGAGGGAGAACTCTAATTAATTTTAGTATTAAAATTTTGAGCCATAAGAAGGTTTGTGATGATGCCAATATCTCTAGTTCAATAGAGGGAGCTAAGAGCTTTGACTATATGTATGTTATTATATATCTTTTACTTCATGATTTATCATGTTTGTTTTGTTAGCATCATGGGACAAATCATAATAAAGGTAAAATAATTCAAACTTATCATTCCATAAGATTATGAAATTCAAGAGTTAATTGAAGACATGTGAAGAGAAATATAGAAGTTTTTCCTAACTATATTAACCAAACAACTAAAAAGGGAAGATATTAAGGAACACATGAACTTGTTGGAATCTTTGTTTGGTTTAATATTATCATTGTTAATAAATTCATCATATCATTTTCTTAGATAATTAGACGAAGTAATTTATCCATGGAAAATCATAAAGATAGGTGATCAATTGTATGTTTAGAAATTTGACATTAATTTATGTTTATTTACATAAAAGTTATTTAATAATTTTTTTTCATTTACTTAGAAGATTTTAATTTAAAAAAAAAAACTTAGATAATTCTAAGTAAATGAAAAAAACTATAAAATAATTCTCAAATAAACAAAAAACTTTAATAATTTTTAAATAGTTTTATTTTTTTTAAACATTTAGTTGTGTTTCAATTTTTATATATGATCATAACATATAAAATAACTCTTTAAATAAATACAAAATTAAATAATTCTTAGATATATATATTTTTTAATATTTAATTATGTTCCAATTTTTATATATGATCACGGTATGTCACTTTATGTCTTATTACTATAGTAGATATCCATTATTTTTTTAGATTTTGAAAGGTACAAGTATGGTTATAATTCAATGGGGGGAATTATTATTGTTTAATATTTATAATTTAATAAAATTGAAATATATTTTTATGAATGAAGAAAAGAAAGGAAAAATGATATTAAATTTGAATATTATAAATTTTCCTACTATTCATTAACATGGACTATAAAATACTTTTTGTCCATTAAATTTTATGAATTATAATATTTTGAAAGTTGTTTATATTTTTTATGTTATTGTTATATTTTCATTTAAGAATTATTTTTTCACAAATCATTTTAATAATAATTGTTGTTGGAATTAATTTTGTTGTAATATGTTAGAAATTATAATATTGATTGTTATTATTTTATTCTTGAGAATTTTTTATAAGAATCATTTCAAATTAAAAAATAACTATAAATAGAAATAACTCTTGATTAAATAATGAAAAAAAACTCTAATAGTTATAAAGTAAAGAAATAAATATTGACTAAATAATGAAAATATTTCCAATAGTTATAAAGTAAAAAGTTATCAAATACTAAATGCAAAAATGTATATTATTGTATTAACAAAGTTTAATTAATATATTTATATTATTTTAAAACTAAGATAATAATATTATATAAATATATTATCATAAAAGACATGTTATGAGAAGAAATTATTGTATGTATATTAAAGACCCTTATAACAAAAATATATTAAAAATAAATAAAAATATAAAATAATTTAATAATAATGTATTATATAAAATTTATTAAAAAAAAATCATTATATATATTTATTATTAAATATAAACCAAGGCATCTTTATTTAAACTACCCTTACACCCAACTCTAAAATACAATGCTAAAATATTACTTCGGCGAAATATTTATAGAAAAGGATTTCACGGTATTTACTCTCGCATGGAATGTGGGAGTAAAATGAATAGATTTAAACGTGAAAACGGAGGAAAGAATTTACCGGAACGGAGTTTCTAAAAAGCAGAAACGTGAATATGATAAGGTACATAAAATGTCAGGTGAATGGGCCCGGCCACCTAAGCAGTCAGTGCTTAGAGTGTGCCAGTTAAGCCGGCCCCCTTTCTCTTGGATATCGAAGGGTTTGAGCTACTCGAGCATCGTAGGCTGGCCTCGACTGGAGTTGAGTTCCTAAAGAAAATTTTTAATCTCACCGAGGCCCAAAATGCGACCTAGCATTATGAATTTTGGGTGTTTTCCCAGCAAAACCTCTAGTAAAGGTTTAGTGTAATGCAACTAATGTCTTGTTTTGCTTTGTTGGCATAGGGGCATTGTTCTGGTTGGTTTAGTAGTTAATGCTAGTTTGCAGTAGCTGTGTCGACCCTGTGTGGTATTCTGGAAAGTTTTGCCTTGCTCAACTTGTGGGTAGTTTAATATATGTTGTCTGGTATATGGGTGGTGAAGACCCTCCATGGTCATTTTGTATTGCATGGCTATGATTTGGTTGGGGTCTTGGGGGTTTTTGTTCAAACTCATGCTTTTGGCATATGCTCGCATTGTAAATTTTCTAGACTAGCACTTGCACTTCAATGAGGTGCAATACTTAAGTCGATAGGTCGATATATAGTGGTATTTTATCATGAACATGTAGGAGCGGTGCATTTTTTTGTGGCGACGAGCTTTTGCGATCTATGCGATTTGTCTTTAAGGCCTACACAATGAAAGCAATGGGGTGGTTTGGTGTGTAGATAAGGCATTGATGCAGTCAAATTGTAGCACCAATTTTAAGCTTAGAAGTGTGAATTGTGTAATGATTTGTAAGAGCTTAGAGGAGAGTTTTGCAAGAGAGGAATTTGTAACAATGGTATTGATGAACCATGGGAATTTGGGAGAGATAGTAGATAGATAGGAATGAGAGTTGTGTACCTTGGTTTAGGAGAGACATAGTTGTTGTAAGTGGGCCTCCTCTTGTTCCCTTATGATTGTGAATGGATTGGTTTGCATTTTGGAGTATCTTTCAAAAGAGAATGGTGGTTGAATGCAAAGATCGTTTAACAATTGAACTCTAGATATGGTTGTAAATGTTAGTTCCTGCCTATCTATTTTACCAATATCAATTGTTGCTTTTTGCAGTGTTAGGCCTTGAGCTTTGTGTATGGTAATAGCCCACACCATTGTGAGTGGTATTTTCCTTCTATTGCCCATGGAAACAGGTATTATCGGTATGCTCTTGGGGTCAAGCTCGTTCCATAGTGGCCCGTTGTAGGTATCAAACCTTGTTACAACATACATGGGAACATCTGGGGGTTTGGAACTTGGACTGTAAATGATTTCAACTTCGCCAAGAGCTCCATTCACCAGTCCTGCTTGTGTCCATATGTTGGATGTGAGCATGATGCGTTGCCCTTTACAAAGCAATACTTCTTTTCCAAGTTGTTCATCGTTAGTTGCAGTATCCATTCCACATCGAGTGCTTGTTGCAACACTGATTGCAATTGGACGGTTCAATGATTTTAACATTCTTCTGTTTTGTAGTCTAACTAAATCATTGGTAGCAAACAAGTGCATTGAATTGTCGAAATCTTCTTTTTCTCTTGATGTGAGCTACTTGTCTATGCATGCCATTAACAATTGCCAATCTTCTTCTGTTGCTTCTGCATTACATATGTTTTACAATAGTTGAAGGAATCTTCGTTGTGTTGGAGTCTCACCTTGTTGATGAAAGACTGTTTGTAAGGTGACAACAGTTGTAAATTGGTTGCACAATGTTTTTGCAGTTGAGTGGGATGTGTACAAAGGTTTGTCCATTACGGGTGGCAGTTGGGCGAGGTCATCGATCAATATTATAGACACTCCACCAAAGTGTAGATGTTGTTGGTGTGGGAAAGCCTCATGTAGTCTTGTGTCTATTTTCAGTAGCAACTTTGGACCTATGAAGCTCATCTCATCAATCAAAATGTATCTTATATGTTTCATATCTTCTTGAAATGTTGTTAATGTCTGTCCTTGTAGTGGGTTCATGTCTTTAATAGGGATTCAAAGCGTTGAATGTATAGTTGATGCATGGATGTTAAATGCATCCACCCTTGTAGGAGCTAATGTGAGTAGCTAGCTTTTTTGTTCTGGGCTCTTACTTGTGAGTGCTTTTCTTATGCGGGCAATCAGGTACGATTTTCCCGTACCTGCTGTTCCTTAAACAACCATGTGTAACGGTTTTTTTGAGGGGCGTTCACTATGGTCAATGGTAATTGTGAGTGCTAGTTTTTGTTGCGCTGATAGTTTATAGTCTGGGACATCCAAGTTGCCTGCCATAGTCTCTTCTTGGCTACATGCCTTTTTCATGGGTATGAAGTAGGTGGCAATTTCATGAAGATCTTGGGGTACCACTAGTTGATCCCATTTATTGTTGTTATCAAACTCACGCCTACCAAGCATTTGAAGTTCATTTAGACTCACATTGTTTGAGGGACCCATTTGTGAAAACAATTCCCATTCATTAAGTTTTGTTGTGTCCCTTGTGGCCATCTCTGTATCGCTCTCATCTTATTCTTCAATGGTTGTTTCCATTTTAATTGTGCGATTAACATGCCATACATCATATTTGGTTGTGTACATTTGCTTCCAATTTGCAATTATTGTATCCTTAGTAAGCCCTACCTCACTTTCTATGCTTCAAAAATGTTTGTATAATAGTAGATTGCTCTAGCAAAAAGTTTCAAAGTTGTCTGAGTCCTCCTTTGGGATGCTATAGAACTTTGGGAAAATATTAACAATTGCTTTTACCTCTCTCTTTCCATTTGCATCCTTTGCACCTTGCAGAATAGGAGAAAGATCTTGCAGATTTGAGTAGCGTTATTGTTTCCATTTCTTCAAGCCGATTAATATAGGAATGCGGGTAGCTCGTATGGAGGTGGATTTCATCTATTTGTCAAGAATATAATATTTTTTTAATTCTTTTCCTAAAATCTCTCTTTTGTTTAACAAATCAATAAAAGTACTTCATCAATCAATTATACATCAAGATTTATCAAGATTCTTTAAAATATTAATTTCATTATCTGATTTATCAAGATTCTTTAAATATAATTAAATGAATTCATTAAATGGGAAAAGAATATAATTTAAATATACATTTATTCATCAAATTATTTAGATTAAGAAATAATATATTTTTATTCCTAAAATCTCTCTTTTGTTTAACAAATCAATAAAAGTAGTTGATCAATCAAATAACTCAAATCAAAGTAGTTAATAATCAAATAAATTAACAATTCAGAAGTGTTGATGGTGAAAATGACATAAACAATGTTAAAACAAAATATTTCTACTCTATTTCTCCTGAAAAAGAAAGACAACATGTAGTAGCCTAACTCCCAAGGTCCTGGTAGTTGGTTCTCAACTGTCTGGTGTCACTCAATCGGTTCATGCAACTATAATATTCAAGGGGCCTGTGCTGGTAACAAAAGATTCAAGCTATGACTCATTTTATCAAACTGTTTTGGTAAATCAATGGGGTTTCAAACAAAAGAAAAAGATAGATCAAAGGGGTAAACCAGTAAGTATGAATCAAATTTATCTATCATCCAAACATATATCTCCAAATAAT